>PVJD01001583.1:0-43740 GCA_004026545.1 Mormoops blainvillei | reverse complement strand
CTAGAAGCAGTTGGTGCTGTTTATTTTTGTTCCCGATATATCATGGTTTCAAAACCCTATAGCTACTGCAATTATGCATGAGCTATGCTTTGTGAGCCTTCAGTACAACACTGCAATAGTCCTTTAAAGTATTTAATTTCATTATGGTTTAATGCCAGTGACTCATAAACCTCCCAGATTTGACAAATCAAACACAGGTACCTTAGAGAAGAAAAAAAAATCCATACTTCCTATTTCTCTCTAGAAGGCAAGCAAACCACTTATGTGCTTTTGAAATACACCACTGAAAAATAATGTGAGACAGATGTATTGAAATGCCTTTAGCACAAAACAAACCTGAGGTATAAAAGGCTAAAAAATTAGTCCTTCCAAATTGAAAGCCTGTAGAGTTATAAAGGCACCTCCAAATGGTTTGTTTAATTTTTCTTCCTTCTGCCTCTACAAATTAAGGATAACTTCCTATTTACACGGCCCTTCAAAGGCAAGGACTTAGTTTGATCTTTATTATTGTCTTTTCTTATTATGAAAGAAAAAAAGGTGGGAATTCTAGTCAAGATTACTCTATAACTTCCCACTTTGATGCACCTTCTTAGTGTCAAACACACGGCAACAATAGAGAAAAATTTTGAATAGATAAATGAAAATATAAAACAAGAGAAATATCTTCCAAAACAAGAAAGAGACAAAAATGCAAAGCAGGAAAGGAGGTCTACCAAGCTGCAGGCCTACCAGGACATAGGTCTAGAAACAGGGAAGCTCTGCTTCTATAGGGCAAAGGGAACTAAAACTACTCAAGGATATTTGTGAAAGATTTTACACACACACACACACCACCATCTGGGATTCTGACTTTTAGCAAAGCTGTTAGCACAGGAAGAAAACATAATACAGACAAGGCGTCATGAGCAGAAATGCACCATGCAGTCACCTTTAGCTCTGTGAACGGACCTGTGAGTACCTTTAATATCACCATAAGACAGAACTACCAAATAGCCATTATCCAAGATTCCAGTCTAGGTGCTGATCAAAGTGAGATCAGGGGAGCAGGTAGGGTTCTCATGAGGTAGGTAGCCTCACGAGTACAGCAGGTCACAGGAGGAGGCCCATGTGGGTGGGGAAGAAGAGAGAAAAACAAAAGCACTTTCCACTCAAAATGAGCCCGCACAATACAATATCAGAACACATGGCAAGACTGAGAAATGAACCAGGCAAGTCATCAAATGAAAAGTGAATCACTCTAATAAAATCATTTTTATGGAAAAGTCTGACAAAAACTTAAATAAGTATTTTTAGGAATCTAGGAAACATAAATGGAAGAACAACATTTATTTCAAATGAGAAATTATAAAAACAAATTGAATTAACACCAAAAATATGCAAAGGATTCAGAACACTGGGGCTAAAAGAACATGTTCACTGAAATTTAAAATGCAGTAGATAGAATAAATGGTCCTGCAGACTGTTAAGTGGGGCAAACGGTGCCTAGGAAAAGTACAAGATAATGAAGACAATATTTTAAAAACGAAAGCAAGATTAAGTAGTTTAGGGAACAACTCAAGAGGATTCCTAAAAATGTCTAATATAACTTCTAGGAAAACTATAAAAAAAAGAGACTTCAGAGACTGTCAGAAAGCAATATTTGAGGTGATTCAGGTGGGAATTTTCCAAAATTTAAGGAATGTATAATTCTTGAGAGCAAAAGGGCACTCAGAGTATTATTTAAAAAGAATATATAATGATTGACCCACACCTAGAGTCATTATCGCAGATAAAAAGATGATCTTAAAGCTGTAGAAAGAAAAATTAAAAGGACAACAGAACAGCCTTTAAGTGGAACTGATAATGACTTCACGGCAGCAACAGATTGCAGAAAACAATCATGCACTATGTTTAAAGTTCCAAAAGAAAAAAATATATATAAAATTTTATACATAGTTAAACTGTTGTCCAGGAGTGATATGACCGTAAGTTTACTCTCCACAGATTCTCATTCCAGGAACTATTAGAGATGGGCTTAGCAAGGAGGCTGATGGCGAGACCACCTGGAAGGAAAGCAGGAACCTCAGGAAAATGTTACTGGATTATTTAACCCTTGATTTGCTCTCTATAAAAATTATTTTTTTCTAAGAGGTGAAATTTAAATATATGTTTAATCTCAAAATTTAGAAGATGCAAATAATCAAAAAAGACAAATTAAAAACCATTCTCATTTGTATGAAAACATAGCCACTGATAACATTAAAGTAGTTCTGGTGTAATTTCTATGCATATTTTTATAAAAAATGATATATCATCTAAAGCATCTTTATCCTTTTTTATAGTTTATACAAGTATCTTTCCATTCCTTTAATTGTTATTCTGCAATCCCTTTAAAAGCTGGGTAGCATTCAATTATGTAAAAGTACTTGATTTAGTTCACTAACTCACTCTCCATTGCTTACATTTTTACAACTCTTTCCTGGCTTTCAGTTATCCTAAACTTCCAGCGTGAGCAGGATCTTCCAAAAATTTTATATAAATTGTCTCTTCTGAATATGAATGTTTCTGCCAAATTGCTTAGCATACCTAAAGACTATAAATCTAATGAACAAGAATGTTAAGGATGCTGAAAAATATATCTGTTTCATCAAATTTTAATTTTTGTAATAATACAACCTAAGTATTTAATTTTGAATTCCATTACAAGCAATGTTAGTAGAAGTAGATGAACACTTCAACTTGACTGTGTAATTTATTTTCATAAAAATCTCTTTAGAGATTCCCTGTCCAGTCAGCAAATAATTGCTTTAACTTTGGATTTTAATATTAGCACTGAATGATTTATGTACATTAAATAATGTGATTCTCACTAACCATTTATGAGCTAAGAATGATTATCTCCCTTCTGAGGATAATCACACTTCAGGGAAGAAAGGCTAAGTGGTTTGTCTACGATCACTCAGCCAGTCAATGGATTATCTCAAAATATGATCCTTAGTCTTTAAATCATTAGATTCGGCTGACCTCAGCAATACTTGAGGGATATAAGGGATAAGCACTTAGATTTTTCCTCAAATGATTTATGTGGCAAAATGTCTAATTTGTTTATAGAGCATTTTTTGTTTCTTATGGCATAATTTGCTCTATAAGCATATATGAGATGTAAAAATGAACGTGATAAGAATCTACATGTGGGAATAAAATCTCTGGTGGTAGAGCATCAATTTCTAAAATAGACTAAGCAGACACAGAAACAACCATTTGGTAGGAAAGTCAGGGGAAAAACGGAGAAAATAGTAGCAAGCAAACAGAATAGCGGGGCGTCCTTTTGCAGACGTGAAGTTCAGGGTTAGATTTTTAATAGGCTCCAAATGAAACAAAAAGGTCCTATTTCTGAACGAGGACTTGTGCCCTACCTCAGGGCTATTCCCTCCATCGCCAGTGTAAAGCGTCACACAGGCTTACCTGCCCACATCAGCTGGGGCGGCAACTGTACTTCATATACCCTTACCACATACAGTTCACGCAAAGGGGACACGCAAGAAGTTATTTCTAGAATTTTAAACAGTGATCTGATCAGAATTAGAAGTGACCTTGGTAAACTACCGTGGAGCCAAAAAAAAGGAGCAGAATGATGTATTGCCAGGACCATATCAGCCTTGTATACCAGATTTGTATTTCTAGGTAACAAGGAAGAGAGAATCAACAGCTTTCTCTTTTTGCGGGGGAAAGGGGGAAGAAGGGCATTCCAGTTTGCTTTTCCATCCCACTCAGCCTTCGAAGTTAATTTTAAGAAAAAGGATTGGTAAATGATTTAACCAATGAGTGTTTAATACAAGTGACTTTTTATTTGAAAAGTAGAATTACCAACCAATCATGTTTGCCTGGAGCTTCCCTGATTTAAGCACAAAATGTCCCATGTCCTTGGAACTCTCCCAGTCCTGAACAAATTAGGGCAGTTGGTTAAAATTAAAAATTAAAAATAGGTGTGTTCATCCTCAAAAATTTAGAAAACATAAATAAGCATAAGCGAGCATTAAAATCACTCACAGGTTCAGTATGCAGAGATCGCCACGGTTAGTAAATGTATTTCCTAATATCTTTATGAAGTAGACTTCATCACAGTGCAAGTTACTATTATTACATATGTCAAGTGACAGGATAATATCATCTGAATTATCTTTTAAAATTCTATTTTAAAAATATGCCAAGTACTTTAATATGTGTACCTTTTCATCTGATTACATCACTCTGTAACTCTGATAAATTTTCAATTATGTATTGACCATTTCTGCTATTCATTCCACAAATTCCCTTAACCTTATACTTTTCTTTATCTCTGAAATGCAGTACGACCAGCCAGTACATTAGCAGCATGCTTTCTGAGTCCTGATAACTGTATCACAGTGTAATCTCACTGCCCTGGGGTATGCAGCCTTTCATTTCTTATTCCATTTCTATTTCCCCTGTAGGCCAGGGAGGGGAAATTTCTACCTAGGGAGTTCAGCATCATTTAGCATTGATGTTACTTGTCCAACAATCTCCTACGAGAGTGAGACCATATGTCAACCACAGTTAGCACTTAAAATTTATCAATACCTACTTAAACACAAAGTTCTTTCTGTTTTGTGGGAGTTTAACTTTCTGAAAGCATTTCAAGTCCTGATTTAAAGACAGAAGGAGACAAGGAGAATAAAATGCACTGTTCAAAAGAAATATATCTTTTATCTACACTAAAATGTTCACACTTAGTTGCGGCCATATTTCAGGATTATTGTGATCCAGAAAGCACCTCTCTCATTGAAGAAGTACTTACCACCCATGTGTGAAGTTACCCTGTTCTTGGCAATAACACATACATTAATGGCCTCTTCTTTTTTATTTCTAGCTTCACAATGCCTGTTGGCAGCCCTGGGGTTGCTTGTATGATTGAAATGACTGCAGATGGAAAACCTCCAATACAGAAGAAAGACTTGAAAATACCCCAGGCCTCTTGGGTATGTATACATATCTCCAGTTTCAAAGATTACTGTATGTGCCCTCAATATTTCAAATAAGTATTTATTTTTAATTTATTGTGTTAATCATAGTTTTTATTCAACAAATTCCTTGTAAAGCTCGCAACAAAGCACCAGAATATTCATCTCTGATATTTTAGGTTTAATTAAATATATTTAATGTTGCCTGTCAGTATAAAAGTTCTATTAAATTTAGCAAAAAATTGATTTTCTTCTCAAACTTGGCATATGATACATTATGCTTGATTTAAGAAGAAGCTCAGGAATGGGGAAAATTAACAAGATACAAAACAGTGCTTAAAAACTTAATTTTTTATTAAATCACTTTTCATTTTCATTCTATTACACTTGTCCCAATTTTCCCCCCTTGTGTTCCTCCTTCCATCCCACCCCCCACTCCCACAGTAACCCTCACACTGTTGCCATGTCCACGGGTCATTCATACAAGGAAAACTTACATTTTTATAGGACATGGTAGTCCTTGTCCTGTGCTGTGGAAAAGTCCATTCTTGGTTTTCCAGATTTATACTGGCCAGGAAATTTTTCTTAGAAACTTCAGTGAAGCTAAATTGAAAGAAGAGAAAAAGTCGGTCCTACCAGAGAACAATTTGCTGAATTCTTTTCATTTTAATGATGCGGTTGGTTACGTGCTTCTTAGTATGACTTTATAGCAATACATTTACGATGAAGAATTCCTGGGTCATTCGATCATTGTGGAGAGTTAATCGGTACAACCAGAGCTCCAAAGTGCCACTTTTGGTACATGTTAATGCTGGCAGTGTGCAGTGCCCTAACGAATTGGAAATTTCATTTTATTTCCATTTTTTTCTACCTAGACTCTTGTTCAGTACATGCAGGCATCTATAAAAAGCACATAAGACATCTAATGTTTGCATAAGCACATTACATTTTCCAAATTATGGTCATATATTATCTCACCTGATACTCACAAGAACCCTATGAAGTAATAATGATTATCCCTTATATAAAACTGAGGAAACTGAGTAGCAGTTGTCCAAAGTTTCATGGTAAGGGCAGAATCTTGATCCCAGACTTTCTGTTTCCCAGCACTTTTGTGTTCCTTTATAAAGTACTTCACTGTTCTTCATTTGCTGCTGCACCAGATTCAGAACTGTCGGATGGATGGTTAAGAAGGAATAAAACTGGTTTTCATGTTTTAAAAATCATGCTGGAGCCCAAGATGGCCAGATGTTTAGACTCAAGACATAGAATACTCAAATAGTAGATAGCATGTAAAACGCTGACCGTTGCATATAAAAAGTCCAATGTAAAGCATTTAGTGTGATTTTATATTTATTAATTCCTTATAGTTATCCATTTCTATATGAAAAGTTTCATATTTTCTTATAAATAACAAAATATACTATTATCATAATCATCAACAGACCATACATTTAATCAACAAAATTCAACACATGCTCAATAACTACCCTTTTGTTGTTGAAAATGACAAATATGTCATTCTATAGCCCTTGTGACAAATCAGTCTCCTCATACTTCAGGTTGACTGAATAAAATACCTATCAGAACATCCCAAGTAATATATACGCACACACAAAGATCAATGCATGGAAATAGAATTTATGATTAAAAATGAAAAGGGTCTGGGTAGTTTTAAGGTGGTAAAGAGAAAATGCACTTAGGTTCTGTAAAGTTTTTTACAACATTCGGCCTTCTTGTGTCTATCCCAACTCAAGTGCTCTGAGGTGTGAGCAAATCACCAGTGCCGTCTAAAGTGGGCTCAACCCAAAGCTCATTTTAATGCCCCTTGTGAAGGCTGTCTGTCCTGAGATCTCACCACCTCGGCCCCAGTCCTGGAGTTACAGTTTATCATAGCCCCTGGAGCCAGCCTCCATTTGTTTGTTGTGAGTACACCTTCTGCTACTCCCTTTTTCTCTTTTTTAAAAGGGGAAGCTGGTCAAAATTTGTGGAATAAGGATATGAGCACTGAGAATTTTGTGAGCTGAAGCCACTTAATTTTAAAAGTCATGAACTTTAATACAAACTATTAAAAATAGACTCTACCCCGTCTGCTCATTATAATGTAGTAGAGATTTTTAAGTAGATTATAATGTGTCTTGGTATAGACCTCTTCGTATTCATTCTTGTTTTAGTGTTTTGGGTCTTGAATCTGAATGTCCATTTTCTCTCACAGATTTGGAAAGTTTGGGGCCATTATATCATCAAATAAGATTTCTTCCCTTTTCTCCCTCTCTCTTCTACTTCTGGAGTACCATAGTACATATATTGGTCCATTTGATGATGTATCACAGATCACTTAGGTTATCTTTATTCCTTTTTAATCTTTTTTTTCTTTTGCTTCTTTAACTGGGTCATTTTAAAAGAACTGTCTTTGAGTTTGCTGTTTCTTTTTCTGCTAGATCAAGTCTTCTGTTGAATTCCTCTAGTGAATTTTTCAATTCAGTTTTCTATTCTTATACTCCAAAATTTCTGCTTGGTTTTTACATTTTCTGTCTCTTTGTTTATTTTCTCTCTTTTTTTTTTTCATGATTCACTTCCTTGAGCTCATTGAGCTGCTTTATGACAGTTATTTTGAATTCGTTGTCAGGCCATTCATATACCTCCATTTCTTTGGGGCTGGTTTCTGGAGATATATTTTTTTCCTTTGATTGGGCTATGTTTTCCTGATTCTTCCTGTGCCCTGTCACATTGTGATAGGATCAACACATTTGAAAAAACAGGCATCTCTCCCAATCTTTGTGGAATAGCTTTGTATAGGAAAGAACCTATACCAATTAGCTTAGCTAGAGATTCTGGGACCTTTTCAAAACTTTTCCTTTTCCTTTTTTAAAAAATTTATTATACTTTTAAACCTTTTCAATGGATGTGTATTCTCTGACTTGCGTGTGAACTCCTTGTTATACAAATTTTCCAGTGTCTCTTTGGATGCTTGTAGTCTTTGCTTCCTCTGCTGTCTGTCTGCAGTACAGCAGGTTCTCCGGAGCTGCTACAAGCTGCCCAAGTGTTTCTTTTGTTCTCAGCAGCCCCCAAGTGTACAGACTGTGTTGGGTCTCATTGGAGCTCAAGACAGGCAAAATAAAAACTAGTCTCTCAGGAAAGCCCCTGAAAATCCAAAATGTTAGAAGCATGCTCCATTCTTCTCTGCCCACCCGCACCCTGGCCCCAGGAAGAGGCCACTGAACTGGATCAGCTTCTGTGTTTTGCATCACGGGTCCTCTGGAGCAGCAGGACACCATCTAGTTTTCCTTTGTTTTCAGTGATACCCAGGGATCTAGTATATGCCAGGTCCTGTCACTTCTCTAAGACAGAGGTGACAGAAACCCATTCTTCAGGCTGTCCCCTGAAAAGCTGTAATATTGGGTACATATTTCAACTCTTTCCATCCCCAGGGAGAAGTCAGAAGTTGGGGGGTTTTGCCTACTCTCTCCCACTGAGGTGGGGGGAGAAACTATGCTCAGTGAATACATGCTAGTCCAAGCCTTCACCTTTCTCAATGGCCCCAACCTGACACCTTTTCCTGTCAGCACTGAGATTCAGATAAGACAGCAACTAGTCCCTGAAAAGTCTACACAAAGACTATGTTTCAGGTTTTTATTTCCACCAAAGAGAAGCTGGAAACTGGAAGTTTTCTCTCAATCATGCCCCACTGAACCCAGAGGAGGGCTGAGGTGAGTGAGTGCCACGCATTGTCCTGTTGGCCACAGCACAGCTGCTTTCACAGTCGCCTGAGGTGCAAGTGCATCTCAGCTGACTCTACACATTTCTCACAAAGAGTCTCTGTCTGTGTATTGTTGAATCAGTGTCTCCACGAGGAAAAGGAATATCTGGAACTTCCTATTCTGCTATCTTGCTGACCAGAAAGCTGCTATTTTCTGCCTATTTAATTTCTTCATGATTTATTTCCCCAGATTACATTGAACTTCTTTATAGACAAGAATAATCTCACACCCTTCTTTTGTATCTCCACTCCCCTAAATCCACGTGCTCACAGGGTAGCAACTCAATTTATTGATTACTTCACTAAAATTCAATTCTTTTTTCAACAAGGTGAGAAAATATTATTTTGAGACCATCCTCTAGCCTAGAAAGCCTTAAGGATCAAAGATTTAACTATGAATTATGGGGCCAGTTAGGATTTCGCTGATACTTATCAAATTAAAAAATAATTGCTTGTGTGACCTACTTGATATTAATCTCACATGTAACTCAAAAACTTCCATATAAGCACTGCCCTGTACTCTGTGCTATATATGCATAAAGAGACATATCAGAATAATGAAACCACATGAATACTCCTTCCTGCATGGTATTCAGTGAGGACCCCCCATATGCTGAATCTGGCAAACTAGCAAATTTCTAAGGCAGCATAAAGCAGGAGAAAAGGCCTAAAAACCGAGTAAGAGACTGAAGAAAAGCAGGATTAAGTGTCGTGAATCAGGTCATATACAAATTTGTATCAAACCTCCTATTTGCAAGTTGCTGCTATAGACTCAGGAAATCCCAAGATGACAAGGGGTGGAGGCCCAGCTTTAAAGGGGGATATAAATTAATGTAAAAGAGACTATATGCTCATGATTATCATATTATGAAGGAGGGGAGAGAGAGACTAATAGCAAAAGAATAAATACTCCTTCTGCCTTTTAATTCCCTTTCATTTAATGTCTCTAAACAATCTTAAAGAATTTAAGACTTAAATCACATGTGAAAAGTTATTTAAATATATCCTCTTCCAAAACACTTTACCCAAAATCTCTTATTCATCTTTATTCCAAGATTCCATGTCTCTGGTTTTGAATTTGTCTGTGTATAATTCAATAATATTTTAAAAATCTGCACTAACATTAAATAAAACTCGGTTCGTTTCACTTGTGGCATTATATTCTTGGATAAAGACAAGTACACTCTGATAGTTAATTTTAACCCCCCCCAAAAAAATACATTTGCAGTTACCTTTCCATAATTTATTAACACAAAAATTGATTTAACTTTAGACAGACTTGAGGATGTAAAACAAAAGTAAAGATTTAATCAAGACATCATAACAGAAATGCATGTAGTACCCCAACATCTAAATTTAGGACAAAACAGAAAAGAGATAAAGCAGCTTCCTATCCATCTTCCCTTCACTCCCCAGTTTTTAAAAGTTTATTCTCTTTTGCTTATTTTCTTATTTTATTCCCACATATTATGAAAGAACACTATATTCTCCCTTTAAAAAGAAACTCTGAGAGGAAAGGGAATGTTTGTTCACTCTTGTCGACGTGGAGTCCTTTCCCCTCAGTCACCATTCATATTTTTCATTATCTTGATGATCCCGCCTTGATTGTCCATGTCTGTTCTCTGTGGTTTTATCTTATAAGATCATATCTTGATGTCAGACTCTATTCTCCATAGTCTGATTCACAAGGAGTTATTAGAAAAGACTTACTTTAAAGACCTGTCTTCTTAGGAATGATTATACACACAGAAGGCAGCTCTTAGATAATTGAGAGTCTGGGGATAGAGGAAGTCAACCATTTTAATGGTTATCTATGTGCAGTCAACGACAGCTGCTGTTTTAGACATTTCAGGGCTCCACTAAGTTGGGGCCTCAGATCAGATGAATTACCAGGGCTATTTATTTCCATTGTTTGGGTGTTTTTTAATAGTCTAATAAATCAAAGATAGCTCTACAGACTTTCCCTCAGATCTGCCTACTGCTAACAGAAGAGGAGGATATTCTTTCATCCACTATCAGTTTTGTGCTAAGACAGCACACTTGTCAAAGCAGTGAGAGGTTTGCTGTTCCAGGTGTGTGATCAATACACAAAGATGTCAGAGATCCTCAGTGAGAAGAAGGTCATAGCCTTGGATCGCTGAGTCTGCAGGTTCATGATACATCCCAGAATGCCTTAGCAGTGAGTCACTTATCTTAGGTGATAAAGAGCTCTGCTAATGGTTTGTTGGAGTAATTGATATAAATGGACTTAGTATATGGAAAAGGGTGTGAAACAAACAGATGTATTCCTATGCCTCATGAGAGCTCTGTTAATACACCTTGAAACGTCCGCCCCACTATACCCAAAGGTAGCCATCCTTTGAGTGACTATATATCTGAGTCCAATATGAAGTACTCAGAAAAAAAAAAAAAAAAAACTGGAATGCCCTTAGGAGCAGAGCCTGAGTCACTAAAAAAGAATGCGCTTGAATAATAGAATTAGTTTGATCATGGAGATATTTCGATGTTCCTAAAATTGCATACGCTTCTGTTCTCTAAAGCACATTTGCATTAAACCAAAAAATATTCGTATAAATATTAAGTGATATTACTGGGCATCTCCCATCCTCTCCTCCCACCAGAGTCAACTTCATTTATTGGATCTAGTTTTTTAATTCTTGCAATGACAGTTTTCCATTTTACTGCATCTGTAATACTAGTTTAAATACATTGGACATCAGCTTGGACTGAGAGAGTAAGTTGTGGGGACGAGCACAGCAGAGACATAAACTGCACGAGTGCTGCTGCATCTACCTGTCATGTGCCTAACAACCCTGAAGGTCACAGCCTGGTTCCCAGTTCATCCAGACCTCAACTGCAGCTTGTAGGTTCCTGTTGAGGAAAGTTGCATTTAATGTACACCTAAATGATAAAAGTTCAATTCATATATGATGCTGAGGGGTTAGAAAGGAGAGATTAAGTAGCAACTTATATCATGCAAGTGATTTTATCATCACTCTGGTCAAAGAGTATAAGCTCCAGCTCCAGCTAAGGTCACATTCTGGGGTACTGGATGTTTGGACTTCAGCATATGAATGGATAGTTGGGTGGTACATTCAATATCTAGCAATAGATATTTTCATTTTCATTATCACTTATTATTTCATAATGTTCACATTGAAATGTAAACACTTGAGTTCAAAAATACATTTCAAAGTAATCAGCAAGTTTAATCAAATGCCCATTTTTTGTACTAAAATTTATTAGCTATTGTGAGAGATTCAAAAGAAATATAAAATAAGGGTCCTTTTCTAAAGTAATTTATCTTACCACCTAGTAGGATTGACAAAACTAGCCAACAACTGAAACCTGTTTAACACAAAATAACACATTAAAACATGCAATTACAGAAAAAATATCCTAGGCCTTTCTCCTATAATTTAACAATACTTTATAAGAAGATTTTTATTGTTATTTTTCCTACAGGAACATTTTGAATCAATGTTCCTTGGCCATGTTCCTGAAAATGTTAGCATCTGTAAGAAGGCAGGCCATATTTATGGGTCCAAGGACTGCATCAGAGAGCTTCAAGTAAACCACAAGGAACACGTCATCGTTGAGGATGCACTACATGGAAAGAACATTGAGAACTGCCATGTCCCGTTGTGTGCTCATCACCGATGTCACAACAACGGCACCTGCATTAGGTTAGTATTAGCCTCCTGATCTCCGACCTATGTTGCATGACTCTAAATTGTTAAAACAACAAAACCAGTAGCATTATCATCTGGGTGATAGAAAGAAAGGTCTGAAACATTCAAGTTTTTGCATGCATGACCTAGTTGATGCATACATGTGGTAGATACTTGTTTGTTTAGAGAAATGTACACATTGTGGCTCCAGTGGCAAGGAATTCCTGACCTCTGAACGTAACTAGGTAACTGAACCTGATTTTGACAATTTTAAATGGATCCAAGTGTAAGTTTACTGAGGTGTCCTGCTTTTAAGAAATATAAATGAGAGATTATTATTCATTGATAATGGTTTTCATGTATTAATTTTTATTGTTTGGTTTTGCTTTATCTTAAAAATATCTATGTATATCTCTAAGAATATAGGTGAAGAAAAGGTACCTATATCTATTTATTTTATTTTCAATCCTATGTGCATTTTTTTCTCCTGAAAGAAAAGATTCATCGTGCTTATAAAGTTAAGATCTTAATTAAAATTATTTTCTGCTCCACTAAAATGTCTTAAGTGACTTGACCCTGAAGGAGTCTCATTTGGACAGTGTAGAACATAGTCCCAAATTTCTTCAGTCCTCTGAGAAATCTTTTTTCTGGGCTACAAGTAATGACAGTGTAGAAGCAGAAAGGTACAGATTATAATAATTCAAGTCCAGGAAAAATTGACCAAATCTCACAGGAAATATCTTAATTAATTCACTTCAGCGATTCTAAGGAGAAAGCTATCAAGTCATTAATGACTTCATAAAAGTAAACACCTATATGCATAGTGTGTGAAAGAGAAAAATTCTACTTAAAAAAGTGGGATAAGAAATGGTAGGCAGAGATGGGCTCTAAAAGTAATCACTGGAATAGAAAATGATAAGAAAGAGACAACTAAATGGCAAAGACAAGGAACAGAGGAATTGACAGGTATGATAAAGTCAAGGTGATATATTTACCAGACAGTCACAGACTGACTGTAATAAATTTGAAGAAAAAGCACGGTTTAGTGAAAAAGAAAGAGATCAGCTCTTAGGGTGTCTAAAACCTTTGGTCCTGATTAACTGTGTCTGAGCCTGTGACTTGATTTACACATTTGTAAAACAAAAGCATTATAGACCTATTTTATATAGGGAAAGTGTAACAGATAAACAGAAAACAGATAAAGTTTTAAAGGACTTTAAAAGGGAGTCAACTTATTTGGCAATAGTCACTTTTCTCAAGGAACAAAAGCAGGGCTTTACTTAATAAGTATTCTGTTTTATAATGAACCCATTAATAGCAATTATTTTTAAAAATAATAATGAACACATTTTCCAGCAAGACAACCTTCAGAACCCTGCAGAAAAACTTGCATCTTTGCCTAATTAAGTGAATGAACAGGAAAAGAAAATAAAAAACTTATACTGACTTTCTAATGCCTGAAATATTTGTCATTTAACCTTAATAAATATTGTCAATGAGGCTATACCATTGATGGAATTACAGAAGTGACAGAATTACAGAATTATGTTTCCTCCCTTCCTATATATGGTCCACAAACTCTATCATAACCCCCAAAATCCCCTCTCCTAGTATGCAAGCCTTGCATGATCCCCTCAAACTTCCGTGTGGATGGGGCCAGGAGTTTACTTTTTGCCAACAGAATAATGAAGAGATTAGGGTGATGGGATGTCACTTACTTCCATGATTAGGTTACATAAGATTGTGAGCTGCTGCTTGGAAGGATACTCTATCATGATGATTTTGATAAAGCATGTAGCAATTTTGGGAATGTCCATGTGACAAAGCACTGAGGGTGGCCTCCAGCCAACAAGCAGTGAGGAGCTAAGAGTGGCCACTTGCCAGCTATGTACCCTACAAATAAAATGCTTCTTCATATCCTACGAACAACATGATTTCTATCTTTATTGCCAGAACTTAACTCCCATAAATTACCCCTTGCATTATTGTACACAGGATATGCTGGTCCCTGGCAACTGTGACTTCCATTCCGACATGTCCCTGTGCATGCCAAAACCACAGTACATTGGAGCTGGCCAGCTCCAGTACAATGACAACAAAAATAGGCATTCCAGAGGGATCATAAGAACAGGGTTGAAAAATGTATCAAAGGCAGGGAGTCAAGGGAAGACATAAAGGATGATTGTTGGGTTTTAAACCTAGGAATGAGAATACTGGAATAATTGCAGGAAGAAGAGGGAAGAGGATGCATTCAGCTTGGGCCTTTTGTCCTCAAGTCAGGTGACCATCCAAACAGGGATGTCCATGTGTTAACAACGGTCAGGACAAACACATAGATCCAAGGTCAACTATGCAGACCTTGAGGCTCAACCATGTAATTACTGAAGGAAGCAAAAAGAAAAGAGAAGAAAGAAAAGTGAGGAAACATTTTTAGAAAAATTACATTGGAATTTTGTAGGAAGGGAGCAGAATGAGCAGTAGAGTGATTAAAAAGAAATAAAAAATAAGGAGAAGGAGGTAATCTGAGGTAGGTGCTCTGGACTGAATGTTTGTGTTTCCCACAAAATTCATATGTTGAAACCCTATTCTCCAATGTGAGGATTTTTGGAGGTGGGGCTTTTGGGAGGTAATTAAGTCATGAGGGTGGGGCCATCAGGAATGGGATCAAAAGTTCAATACAAGAGCACAGATAGCCAAGGGGCCACAGCCACAGAGAAGATAATCAGGATGAAAATGCTATCTGTTACTCTTTCCTGGTCTGTGTAAAACCCCAATACCCAGCCATACATAGAATATTCTAATAGTCTGTGCAGTAACCTGAAAAGAGAACCAGGTATGTACTGACAGAGAACTCCCAGTGAGGCCATTAGCAGCCTCAGACCAAAGAAATTGTTCTAGATGACACAGACCAAAGAAGCAGATCACAGAGAAGCACCACCGTGACGGGCGCCAGCGGATACATACCCGTATTTAAACTACAGCGAGTGCTGTAAAGGTTTCCAGTCAAGGAACCTAGAGAAACTTTGTGCTGCCGAGCCCCATCCTGACTTTCACAAAGTGATCTGAACTGGCTTAATGCATTTGATAACTCACTCGCCATGTATATCGTTGGCCAAAGTCAAAGCTCTTCCTCTTTATGCTGCCACATCATAAAATGGATCTCTTCAAAATCTTCCAAACTCTCTTCCAACCCTCAATCTTTGCATCTTTTGAAGCCATCTGACTTGATCTCACTCCTGAGCCAAGCCAGGCAGGCTTCAAAACTCCCATCCTCTCTTTTCCTATTTTCCCCAAAGGGGAGACTGGATGCAAGATGGCTTTCAAAAGAGCAGAGCAATTTAAATGAGATACATTAATATTCAGGTTTTTCTGGATTCAAAGGGAATGGACAAAATGACCTGATGGAATTCATTTTAGGTCTACAGTTCTGTTATTTTATTTTCAAAATAATAAACCATCTTTGTTCAGAATAAAAGAGTAATTATTACAAAGACAAAAGGAAAGCTCTTTTACCTCTCTGATTTCCTATCTCAAAATATAGTGACACTAATGTTTTAATACAATAGTAGGCATGCATGATGCTTTTACTTTAAAATACCAATAATAATTTCTTGTAACAGCTTAATCGTTATAGTCCGTGGACTTTCACCTAAAGGTTGTGGAATACCTCCTAATGAGGTATACAAGGGGGGCCCCCCAAAAAACAGAATTATCTTCTGAAGGGCAGGCCCCTTGCAGTACAGGCTTCCACTAGGTGAGTGTTCTAGGAACCCATCTGTATCAGTGCACCAGCTGGCGTTGTTGAGAGGCTTTGTTTGGCTTCAGTGATTTTTTTTTTAAAGACCCTTTCAATACGTTTGCCCATTTCATGATGTGTGATTTACAAGCACACCTGCCCACACCACACTGAGCGTTCAGCAGTTTTTGACCAAAAACGGCATGACCCCCATGCCCCACCCTCCCTATTCACCCAATCTCACCCCAAGCAACTTTTTCTTTTTGTTTCTCTGGATGAAAAAAGTCCTCAGAGGGAAATGTTTTGCCGATGTGGAAGAGGTGAAACAAAAAATGGCAGAAGCACTAAAAGGCATCAAAATTGACAAGTTCAAAAACTGTTTTGAGCAGTGGAAAAATGTCTCTATAGGTGTATTGCACCAAATGGAGAGCATTTTAAAGGTGACTGAAGTTTAAACATGTAAGAATAAATACATAATTGTTTATAACTCATTTCTGGGTTTTGGGGGGTTGCCCTCATGGAGGAACCATAGGAGAGGTAACATTTTCAATCTACACACATGCTTGAACATTCTAATTCATATCTCCTGTGACTGCATGCCCATTCTCCCCAACATGTAAAGAATAGTAGTGGTTTAAGAGATAACTCTTAAAAAAGTCACGCTCTAAACAAGGGTAAGATGCTAAGTTAACAGAAGTTCAGAACACAGGGCTACACTTCAGGGTTCACAAAATAAAATACAGTTACATAGCTATTTATAAACAAAATCATTACTAATTTTAGTAGCGTGTTTGATATAATTCACTGTTATTAAGTGCTGTCCCAACCTTGTCAATGAAGATAATCTGCTTTACAAGAAAACAAATTTCATGTGGGGAACTATTGAGGGGAAGTATTACTTCAGCAACTTTACTGAGCAAATGTCATTCTGCTTTGAGTGCCATCACACATTTCTGGACAGTGTCCAGTTTTTTTTTATTTCATTATAAATCTGTGCTGAATTTTCAAACCCCTGTGGTTGCTTATTTCAGAGAAATCCAAATTGCATGTAGTGAAATTCAGTTTAGAAAGTGATACAGAAGGGTTATTCTGAGTACCTAAATCTCTGTGGACTTTGAACAAGCTGTTTCCAAAAGGGCACAGGAAGGTTAGCAAATTAAACAGATAATATTTAAATCACTTTTCTTTTCTGTGCCAGATGTTGTAAAATAGCTTAAACAATAATTAAAAAGGAGCATCAGGTTTGGGAATATATCCTACATAACCACAGCTCTGAAAACGGATGTCATTGACATTACAGGCAATGATTATTGAGACATGAATTTTAGACTTAGTCGAAGTTCTACCAGGAGCTAAGTGTGAATTACTGTGTTTTGTCATGCACTGAAAGTCAGTAACATCACATGTGAGTGGATGTGCTTTCTGTGCCTCTGACTGTCCTCATAGCTTTGATTCATCACCAGCCAGTGCTGTCCTCCATGTACCTGGACGTGGTTTAGCAAACATTTTTGCAAAAGGTCAGATAGCAAATATTTTAGACTTTGTATCTCAACTACTCAACTCTTGCTCTCATAACACCAAAGTAGCCCTTAAAGATATGTGGCTGTGTTCCAACTTTATTCACAAAAATAGGTGACTGTCGGCGTTTCCCTTAAGGACCATAGTTTGCAGACTACTGCACTGGGGCAATAGATGGATAAAATAGTTTTATTTGGTCAATTGACCAAGAAAGTCTGACTCAATTTAAATTTTCCCTATTAAGCAATGTAGCTAGCTAGCGAGATGACTAGATAGATAGGCATAGGTATAGATATAGATATTAGAAGGCATTTGCTCACACAATTATGGAGGATAAGAAGTCCCACGACCTGCCATCTACCAGCTGGAGACCCAGGAAAGGCTGGTGTAGATTTCAGTCTGAATCTGAAGACCTGAGAACCAGGATCATTAACAGCAAGAGAAAATTGACATCACCACTCAACAGTCAGGCAGAGGGCAAATTCAAACTGGCTCCACTTTTTCTTGTTTAAACCCTCAGGGGACTGGAAGATGCCCACCCACATCAGGATGGGCCGTCTGCTTTACTTAGTCTGCCAATTCAAATACTAATTTCTTCTGGAAACACCCACAGATACACCCTGAAATAATGTTTAAACAGCTACCTGGGCATCCCATAGCCTAGTCAAATTGACACATAAAATTAACTATAACTAGCAATTTCCAAAAAAGTATGTATTTCTTAACACTAGGAACTTTCATTATTCTCAGTGTCTGAATAGAATTAAAATTTAGTTACATTCTTTCAATCCATTTTCCCTATTATCTAATTTTATAGACATACTTTTGACATTGATAAAAAGAAGTTGTTTTTCATGATTTCCGAAATTAGTTTTCAAAGCATTTAGCAATTCAAAATGAGGTAGGAGCCATAAATTGAATTTGAAATTGCAATGGCAACAATTATTACAGAGTACAAAGAATTAGGGTATTGTGTCTTAGCTTTTCCATCTGTTCTGCAATGAGTGGCAACCCCCCACAAAATGTTCGCTTGTCTTCATTGACATTTCAGTGTGGCATGTACTTAGTCATCACCTGCTGAGAATTTTTAGTTCTTTTTTGGTATCTAGGCCAGATTACCCATAATCTAGCTCAGCAGTCTACTGTAGTCTTCTAAATACCTAGGCAAAAAGGAACCTATTTCAGATCAATTTCTCACCACCACATTTAGACTAATAACATCTTGAAATATTTAACCTTTATCGTGGTTGCTACATTTTCTGTCTGCAGCCAACATCCTTGAAATTGTACTGGGATTTAAGTGTCTCCTGTATTAGAGGGCTAGGTTGTATTTGGTTAGATTATTCTCAGCTGTGAAAATTTGCCACTGAGCATCCAAACATTTCAACTGCAGGCAGCCCCTACTGCTAGAAACAAGGAAGGAAGGGAAAAAACACAACTAAGTATCCAGTAAAAACTTAGAAGCATATGTGGTTTTCCCCATTTCTCTCGCATTACTTAATTGGGCATTTAAGGCATTTATCGATGGATTCCATTCGCTAAACGTTTAAACTTTATGGGGTGCAAATATAAAAGGTCTTCTTTTCCTTCTGTCATTGATATCAAACATGCTTTGTAGGATCACTCTTTACTTTCCCTTACTGGAATATCACACAGGTTCCAGAGGCTTCTATTTGTGTCCACAGAGTAAAAGTATCTGGTTCAACCTACTCCAGTTGAAACTTCTATCTCATGCCCAGCTTAGTGGTAAGCAAACCTTTACTTGGTTGGGTAGATGTCCAGTTCAAGAACTTGAGAAGTAAAAGTAA
Organism: Mormoops blainvillei; assembly: GCA_004026545.1. Classification (NCBI taxonomy): domain Eukaryota; kingdom Metazoa; phylum Chordata; class Mammalia; order Chiroptera; family Mormoopidae; genus Mormoops; species Mormoops blainvillei. Next base: position 24,289 of record PVJD01001583.1, on the reverse strand, counting down.
TGTGTTCTCCCTGATGCCTCCCTATCCACCTTCTGCTCCTGGTTTCTCCAGATTTAGAACCATCTTGGGCAGGAGGGATTTGACTGAAAAAGATTCAAAGGTTTTCTTATTAACAGGTGTCATGGTTCCATATGCTCTCCCTGCAACACAAGCTCAGTGCTGGATCTCCTGACACATGAATGTGTGAGTCTTCACCAAGCCCTGCACATGGGGCTATTATATTGCATGGCCCAGTTGTCTGAGGGGGGAAATGTTTTCTGGTTTCCTTCTCCCATCCCTTTACTTCACAACTCCTTACCTGCTAGTGTCCCCTCACCCAGAAGCAGAGCTGGTCTATTCTGAAGCTGGTGAAGCTTAAGACTCCCTGACTTATTTTTCTGAGACCTGGAACTTGCTAGGACTTGCAGTGGGTTGTTAAAATTCTCTTTCAAAAGGGAAACCACATTGCAATCAGGAAGCATTTTCATGTAAGTATTTCCCGCAAAGAAAAGAGATTTCAGAGAAAGACACCGAATCGCCAAGTTTCCTTGTAGTTTGTTGATTTCTTTTTTCATTCTAAATTAACATTCGCTTTTATACATATTTTGCATGTGTACTTTCAAATCCTTTTTGTTATAAAGGGACCAAAAATTAGATAAGTTTTAGGCCACCAAAATCTACATTCACCTCTGGCCAATAGACTATCTTCTTGGGGTCCTGGCAGGAAAACTCAAGCAAAGTGTCTTAGGTTAATTTTCAGCAGGTTATAAACCTGACTTTTATGCAAGTGTACAATGAACACATACCAAAGATTTATCTCGTTAAAATGAAGGAATCAGCATGATGGTAAAGCTGGTTCAATGAGAATTCAAGGGACTGAGCATATATAGTCACTGAATGAATGCTGAAATAAGATTGCCAAGTTAGAGACAAAACTGGTTAGTATCCTACAGAAGAATAAAATGTAATTTGGGGGGTTTCTTTTCTACCAGTATGTCTTATTTACATCTTCATAAGACAAAAATCTGCAATTTATCAGTAACTTTACAGAGACTGGGCCTATAAAATGATAAATAGTGAGTCAAATAAAAATGTATTCTTCTAGAGAATTTCATAATCCTTAAGCAGGCCCACTGGACAATACTCTAGTAGGACATTAAAAGAACATGAAGTAATCCTTCTGTTTTATTTCTCAGGGTTGAACTTTTTCTGAACACCAGCCACCTTCTGTAACACCGAGAAATGAGAGTCCAGCTGCTTCAGCGCTAACCTCTGCTTCCCGTAATGGGTAGCCGAGGGGAGGTCATCGCAAGTGAAAGAGTACCTTGAAACACAGACCCATGTAAGTCTCCCACAATATGAAAAGCAAGTGTGCCGATGTGATCACTAGGGGCAAAAAGCACAGGCATGTTTTAGCTCCTCATCACTTAGACAAAATGTGGTGTGACACATTACAACAAAAATGTTGGTAACTTTTGGATTTTTCTGCAATATTCAGGTTTGGACATTATTTTAATCCAAGTCTATTTGGTTAAAATAGGATTTGTGTGTCTTTGAGGCCACCCACCCATTCTTCCTTTCACACCGTGAGCGTTTGCAGGCTGCCCCTTTTGTCTGAAGCAGGGCAATAAGCATGAGATTTACACAGATGAACAGGGCACTCAGTACTTTTCTCCAAACTCTTTTGCTTATGATAATCTCAGGTTAGTAAAACATTAAGGAATGCTGAATAAAATGTGGTTTCGCATTTATAAATAAATATAAAGCGCAGTCCTATGTTAAAACAGCCTAGGAGTCACAGACTATTGTTTATCTTCTTTTCTTTTTACAGTGAATATATTTTAATTCTGAAAAAATCTAATATCCAAATTTAAAGGAAAACATTGAAAATTATTTACTATTGTTTATTCTAAGTGCATGATAAGCAAATATGGAATCATATTATATAAACATATATATGTAAAACAATGGTACATTTCTGTACTAAAAGGCCGTCTGTAATTTTTAAAATAATTGCACATTCAAATGATAGATTTAGAAACACACAAACCTTGAGAATGAACACTAAAATTATACATACAGTACAACATAGCCAGTAGTTCAATGGCCAATCTTTAACAGACTTTGAAAAGTCACTGAATAGGCTTTATTTTGCTTTTAACTTTTTAAAAATTTGTTTAAATTATTTTTTATTTTTTATTTCTTTTCTATCAGTGTATGTACATACATTATTATATTAGTTTCAGGTATATACCCCAGTGATTAGACATTAATATAACTTCCTAAGCGATCATCCTGATACATCCTGTACCCATCTGACACCACGGGTAGCTCTTAGAATATTAGTGACCGTGTTCCCTATGCTGCACTTTACACCCCCATGATTATTCTGTAACAACCAATTTGTACTTTTTAAACCCTTCACCTTTTTCACCCATCTCTTTGGCCCCCCTCCCATCTGGCAAACATCAAAATGTTCTCTGTATCCATGATTCTGTTTCTGTTCTGCTTGTTCACTTATTTTCTTTTTTAGATTCAATTGTTGATAGATATGTATTTATTGCCATTTTATTGTTCATATTTTTTTCCTTTTTCTCCTTCTTAAAGAAGACATTTTAACATTTCCTATAATACTGTTTGGTGGTGAGTACTTTTTAATACTCCTTTAGCTATTTCTTATCTGGGAAGCTCTTTGTCTATCCTTCTATTCTAAATGACAGCTTTCCTGGATAACCTTGGTTGTATGGAATTACATTTCATCACTTAGAGTATTTCTTGCCAATTCCTTCTGGCCTGCAAATTTGCCATTGAAAAATCAACTGATAGTCTTATGGGAACTCCCTTGTAGGTAACTAACTGCTTTTCTCATGCTGCTTTTAAGATTTTTTCTTTGTCTTTAACCTTTTTCATTTTAATTATGATGTGTCTTGGTGTGGGCCTCTTTGGGTTCATCTTGTTTGGAACTCTCTGTGCTTCCTGAACTTGTATGTCTATTTCCTTTGCCGGGTTAGGGAAGCCTTCTGTCATTATTTTTCAAACAGGCTTTCAACTTTTTGCTCTCTCTCTTGTTTCCAACACCCCCCATGCTAGGAATGTAGGTACACTTGAAATTATCCCTAATGCTCCTTACACTATCATCATTTTTTTGGATTATTTTTTCTTTTGTTGTTCTGATTGGGTGTTTTTTGCTCCTTATATTCCATATCACTGTTTTGATTCTTGGCTTCATCTATTCTGCTGTTGATTTCCTGTAAATTGTTCTTTATTTCAGTTAGTGTATCCTTCATTTCTGACTGGTTTTTTTTAATGGTTTCTATGTCCTTTTTTATGCTATTGAAGTTATCGCTAAATCATTGAGCATTGTCGTAACCAGTGTTTTAAATTCAGAATCTGGTGGATTGCTTGTCTCCATTTTGTTTAGTTCTTTTTGTGAAGTTTTGTTCTGTTCTTTCAATTGAGTCATGTTTCTTTGAGTTCTCCTTTTGGCAGCCTCCCTACGTTTGTTTCTGTGTATTAGAGCTAATATGTTTCTCAGGTTTGATAGAGTACGCCAGTGTAGGTTCAGTGGCACAGCCTCCCTGATCATACAAGCTGGGCACTCCAGCTGCATCCCCTTCCTTGTGTGGGCTGTGTACACCCTCCTCTTGTTCTGTGCCTTGGTTGCTGTTGACATGTCAATAGGATAGATATACCCCCAGGCTGATCTGCTGCAAGGACTGGCTGTGACCACTGACCACCATGGAGGATTGGCTGTAAAAGAACACACCCCACAGAGTAGGACTTGCTTCAGTAGGGCTCTGGTGTCCACTGAGTTTGCCCCTTGAGTGTGTAGCTTGTAGAGGTATTTGGGTGGTGTTTTGATATGGTCTGAGGCTGTCTACTGAGCGCACTGTCTCTGGGGACTCCCCGGAAGTACAGGCCAAGATCAGGCCAAAGGCCGCCCTGTATGAGCTGCAAAGTGACCTGTAGATGGCTGCTTCTTCTGCTGAGCTTGGAGATGCCCAGGCAAGTTCAAGCTGTGAGCCACTGCTGCTAGTGCTGGGCCTGGGGCCACCTAGCAAAAGGCAGGGGGATGCTGCTTGTTTGAGAGGTCAAGTTAGTGGACATTCAGGTATGGCACCTGCCCTGTTGACAGATAAATCAGTTCCATTCTGTATGTCCCTGGTGCTTTTCAAGCTTCTGCCCAACACTGGAGCTCAGAGGGAGTGAGCCTGAGGAAGTCCATGCGTGGTCCCTTTAAAAGAAACTCCCTGGGACTCCAGAAGCCCTCTCACTCAGACTCAAACGGTGCTGATTTTTACAGCCAGAAGTAATAGGGACTTCTCTTTCTGGCACTGGAACCATGGGTTGGGGGATGTGATGTGGAGCTGGGACCGCTCGTTCCTCAGGGGGGACCTCCACAGCCAAGATAGCCCTTCCAATTTTTATCTGCTACATGTGAGTGTGGGATCAGTCCATTCCACATCTCTGCCCCACTCCCCACTAGTCTCATGTGGTTTCTTTAAATCCCTAGTTGTAGGACTTCCATTCAGCTAGATTTCAGGCAATTGTGAATGATAGCTGTACTGTAGTTTAGTTGTAATTTTGTTGCAGTTTCGCGAGGATGTGAGTACCACATTTACCCATGCCACCATCTTGACCAGAAGCCCCTGTTGTTTATCTTTTGCATCTCATCCCTTTCCCCGTTCTACAAGTTCCAGGTATTGTGAAAATAGATTCATGTGGAGTCATTTATTCTTGCTTGGAGAGTAACTGAAGCTGCAGGGTTTTTAGTTGCTTATAAAAGAGGATCACATATTTGGAAAGCATAACTCTTACCGATCTAAGTGTCACAGGGTTCTTGGTAAAGTACAAATGCAGTTTAAATTGATTTTCTAACCACTTTTTTTCCTGCCATCCTCGAGTGCAGCAACAAGGGTTGGGCATTTGTTTTTACAGGGCAGAAGGCATTTAGGTTCTCTGCACATCAGAGTTTCATTAAAGTCATGATTGCAAATACAATTATATTTAAATGAAATGATTAGAGTAAACATGGAAGAAATTGTGTCATTTACTCCAAATTTGAAAAACCTCAAAGAGTTAAATGCTTCAAGGTCTGAATAATGGAAAAGACCACTATCAAATTTCACACATATTTTTTACATCATATTTATGCAGCAAGGTCAAACAAGTAGGGGGGAAAAATCTCATCTTCAATTTTCTCTACCCTCAGGTAATAATACATGGAGAACTCATTTACCCTGATTGATCTTCCTGGGCATAAGAGACCTCTCTGGCTTAAATCCCATCTGAAAACTTTCTTTCCTCTCCTTTTCTTATAGAATGTTAAGGGGGCTTTTTCCCCCTCTACTTCAAAGAGCAAGCAAGCAAAATACAAACTGCTAATATGTGTTTCTTGACTGCTTTGCTTCTCTTCAAAAACTATTTATTAATGGGTTTATTTTAGTAGGAAATTATGTGTTAAACCTATTTGTTTTGTCACCAGAAGCATTTTTTCTTGTGTTTTTTTTTCATTTGGTCTGATATATTTATTTAGTCTGCTACAACGTGGATGAACGTAGAGAACAATATGCTAAGTGAAATTAGCAGTAACAAAACAACAACTATTGTATGATTCCATTTATATGAGTTAAACTAGAAGAGTCAAATTCATAGAGACAGGCTGGGCATGGAGAGAATAAGAAGCCGTATAGTGGTTATAGAGCTTCAGTTTTGCCAGAGTCCCGGAAATGGTTGCACAACAATGTGAACGTAGGTAATACTACTGAATGGGACACCTAAAAGTGCTTAAGATGATAAAATTTACATTTTGTGTATTTTATCAAATTTGTAAAAGAAATTACATTTTGATGGTGGAATTACTGTTTTCTTCATTTTTAAACATCAAGTCAAAAGTTCATTTTCCACTTAGTGTAAGTAGAAAAATATTAGCTATTAAAAATTTTTTGAAAAACAAAGAGGCAAAGGCTGGGGACACATCTGAGTTATACATGTATTGATTGCTTGAAAGAGCTTTAAAAGTTGAAAGAATACAGTCCTGGCTGGTGTGGCTCAGTTGGTTGGGTGTCTTCTTACAAGCTAAAAGGTCACCAGTTCAATTCCCAGTCAGGGTACATGCCTGGATTGCGGGATCTGTGCTCTGCCTCTGTCGGGGTACCTGGCATCAGCTGAGCCTAGGTCTGAAGACTGGAGTACAGCCCCATCATTATAGGTTGGGGTACAGATGCCTTTGGGGGGAAAAGAACAGAAGTCCGGAGCTTGGCTAGGCAGGCCTCTCGCGGTTCCTAGCACCACCAGCTGTGTCACCACGATCTCCATTTCTTAATCCAGACCCACGTGGCGCCCTCTCAGGGCCCACTAGCAAGAGTCCTCTCTCCCCTTTCCTTCCTGCATAGTCCTCACATTGTTCCCCCGTGGCGTGGGGCAAATCATCCATTTTTTCTTGTTTTAAATCTACATGACTTAACACGCAGATTGAACTCGTACAACAACAACAAAAAATGATTTGGAAAATTGTGTTAATCATCATGATTTTTACACATAATTAGACATGCCACTGTTAAAAGTGTGTGAAAAGCTTGACAAACAAACTGAAAACAGAGCAAAGTTAAAGCTGGAAAAAAATGTGAGATATCCAGAATCCCTTTGCCTAGGTTTATAAAACGCTTCCAACAAGCAGTTTAAATAATTTATTTAGGAAGGAAACAAATCATTCCTTTTGGTTCAGCAGTAGACAGTGTTCCCAGTATATTCTGTCCCTGGCCCATTTGCTGGAATATTGTGTACCAGAGGACCATTGATTAAGCTTTCATTCTAGGAAAACAAAGTAAAAACGTTCCCACCTGCCGACCTAAACCTCAAGTGATTTGGAGCCAAAAGTTCAAATTTGCTAAAGACTTAAGAGCATAAAAACGAGATGGAAAAACACTGGGAAATAACTTTGGTTATTGTTGATTGACATTAAAATGCAGCAGTGGCTGCAAGCAAGCGCTATCCCAATATTCACACTGCTGATTGTCATCGACCTAACAATTACCAAGGCTGCCTTCACTTTGGAAATGATATAGTGGCACTGTCCTATGTGAGGTTATCTTAGAGTGGTGATAATACTTCAAATATTGTTGGAACATAGATTTATATCTCTCTCTCATATATGGGAAAATGAGTGAGTTAAGAGATTTGTTCAAGTCAACACTGATAACAAAGACAAGATAAATCGCGATCTTCTAAAATTGAAGTCAATGCTCCCTGCTCTGAGCTTTGCAATATAAATCAATTTATTCACTTAGCATAAAGTTTTCCAGGTCCATCCATGTTGCTACAAAGAGTAACATTTTCTTCTTTTTTACAGCCATGCGGTATTCTATTGTGTAAATATCCCACAGTTGTTTTACCAACTCATCTACTGATGGACACTTGGGCTGCTTCCATATCTTGGAGATTGTAAATAGTGCTGCAATGAACATAGGGGTGCTTATGTTCTTCTGAATTAATGTTTTGGGTTCTTTTGGATGTATTCACAGAAGTTGGGCCACTGGGTGAAAAGGCAGGTCCATTTTTGATTTTTGAGTTATCTCCATACTGCTTTCCATAGTGGTTGCACCAGTCTGCCTTCCCACCACATCCTCACCAGCACTTGTTTGTCGATTTATTGATGATGACCATTCTGACAGGTGTGAGATGCTATCTCATTGTGGTTTTAATATGCGTTTCTCTGATGGTTAATGATGTTGAACATCTTTTCATATGTCGATCGGTCATCTGTATGTCCTATTTGGAGAAGTGTCTATTCAGGTCTTTTTTAATTTATTTATTTTTGGAGAGAGGGGGAGGCAGGGAGAAAGAGTGGGAGAGAAACATCGATATGAGAGAGACACACAGATCAGTTGCCTCTAACAGGTGCCCCAACCGGGACCAAACCTGCAACCCACGCATGTGCCCTGATCGGAATCTGACCGCCGACCTTTCACTTTGGTGGACAACACTCAACCCATAGAGCAACACTGGCCAGAGCATATTTTTTTCCACTTTTACAAGACTTTCAAAGTAGAAAGTGCACCAACAATTGGGAATATACATTGAGTTTAGTATGCTCCAATACCAAGGATCCTATCCTTACACTTGAGTTAACTTACACAGGCTCTCAGACATCCAGTTTTCTCTTTTCAGTACTCGATTAATAGGACTTATGACAAATACAGTTTATGTGTAAATTCAGTATAGCTGGCAGAAAATCATGCCTAAATATTGCAGTTTTTAAAGTTCATGTAAGAAAGTATCTGAACATTAGAGCTATGTGGTAAGGTTGTACCTTAATAATCACCTGACTAATTTCCTTCCCCTTCGCTCTCTCACAAATGCTCTAGGGCTATTTTCTTTCTTTCCCCCATCTACCTATCCACACAGAAACAGAAATGACAGCCTCAAAGCTGTTCTAGTCCTAACGGGAGCCATAAATATTTACATCCATGATCACAGAGTGTCCCTTTCTGCTCCCAAAGGGAGAGAACTGGGCTGGGGAATGGATGGTGAAGAGAAAAAGAGTCATAGAACAAGGGTTCTCTGAAGTGGAAAGAAAAACCTTTGTCCCAGGACCAGGGTAAAGGGGACTCAGTGCCTGACTGACCTTGAATGTGGGCCACCCGTTGTCACATTTGGTAGCTCTGGGTGCCTTAAATTTCCTTTGGACAGATGTACACCATCCACAGAGATGTAGGCATGAATGGACACTTGATCTCTAAATGAGGTGGGACTGCTCAATGATAGACCCGTAGGCTCAAGTCTTATATCTGCTCCTCTAGGTGATGTGGGCACATATCTTCCCTGAGTTTCTTTTCTCATTTGACTGGAAATCACCCAGCCCTTTCTAATTCTAAGTATCTAAAAATCTAAAGTCTCTTCCAATGCTATTATTTATAGGATAAAAGCATATCACCTAATTTAAATATTAAGGACAATCAAAATACATGGTGATTTGAATATATTTAGAAGTATTTTCCAGAGTATAGGGTTTATGACCTATTTATTATATTACTTTTATGTCTTGCAAAATGACTAGTATATAGTAGATGTTCTCTATTGATGTAAGCTGACATGAAGATGAATGATTCCTTGTCAAAAAACACTTCATAATATGAAATCTATAAGATGAAAACATCAATGAAAACCTTAAAAAAATAACTTTAAGGTATTTCTAACCTGCCTTTTATGAGTTTGGGTTTAAATAAGAGCATAGGGATTGCTTTTGTTTATTCTATTTTTAGTGTATAAGTTGTGGGCAGAAAAATATTCTATTGGGTTTCTGCTTTAAATAAGAGAGAGTGAATAGTTAATAATAATATTTATAATTCTGTATATTCTATGTACTTATTGGATCCTTAAATAATATCATGTAGTATCATAAGGATTTACTTTGTTATCTGGGCACATATCATTATGATAAAAATAAAACAAAGATTTGAAGCTAAACAAAAATGAGAGAATCAATGATAAATGGAAAAATCCATCCTTCACTCCTTTATTATCTCAGTCTACTGACAGCAGTCATTCATATACATGGAGATTGGACAGCAGCCAGTGTAAGTGTGTTTCTGAGAACCCAGCTTCTCACCCCCACAGAGCCAGCAGCACGATTTGTGAGGCCCAGTTCAAGATGAAGATGTAGAGTCCCTAGTTCAAACAGCAGGGGAAAAAAACTTTTCACTTTTTTTGGTAGACTCTCTTTCTTAGTGTTAGGGTATTTTTTACTTGCTATTTAATGCCACACTCCCTCAAGCCTAAGTACTCTCACACAGTGAGTACAGGCCCTCACAGGCACCTGTGTTTAGCACAAGGGACATGCTATGCACCCAGCCCTGGCTTTCTCAGTGCCCACACGAGTGGAGATGGCAGTGGTCACTGGGGAGGGCGGGGAAGCAGGTGACTGAGAATTTTTCCTGGAGACATGGGAATGTGGTGAAACCGCAGGACTTCAGGGCACTGGCACATGCTCCATTTTCTCACCTTACTTTACTTACAGAGGCCACAGTCAAAAATAATATAGTAATAGTTTTAAGACAGCAGCAGCAGAGCACCAAACTTCTAGTTCGGGCTCTTTTGAATGCAATTCCCTGTGCAGCGGTAATGACCTTGCACCCACGAGGCTGGCCATGAGGAGGCCCCGACAGACAGTGTGTGAGATGAGGGAGCACGTCTCGCTGTTAGAGGAGCGATGCCTCTGTCCTCAGTCCTGATGCAAGAGGGTTGCCATTGCCTTTCTCCTGACCTGTTATGAACTTTGCTTCACTTGTTCTTTATTTTGATCTACTTTATATAAAAATAACAAGGGAAGGCAAAGTGGACAAGCAATTCTGATAAAACGTAAGTTATACTGATGAAATTACAATTCTCATGGAAATATAACATGAATGCCTGTCAAGGTTTTATTTAACTCAGTAATTAATGAGGAAATTAGTAAAACATCAAAACTAATTTAAAGAATACGTGAGAAGCAATATTAAGATAAGGTGGCTTGATTAGACATAAAACTGGTAATGTCCAATAGGGCAGTAAATTATAACATTGAGAGTACTTTTCCAATGGAGAGAAATTATCCTCATCTCTATCTGGCAAAAATCTACAAGTTAACCTCGGCCCTACAAAGTTGTAAAATTGACCAGACAATGGAAAGTCAAGCCCAGCGCTGGAGAACTGCACTCCATGAACATCTAAGTAATCTTACCTCCCTGTTCCAGTTTGAGGATGATTTCCCTGTCAATCTGGTTGGTCTCATCTGAGCAGTCTCTGGATTTTTACTTCATCTGACCATGGTATTATGCACAGAAATAGATGTTTAATATACACAAGGTAGAGTAAAATAAGAAAGTGTAATGATGAGGATAGCTCAATATAATGTATACATTCTGGAATCCAGAACTATACATACTGATGTTCTGCTGCAAATATACATCACTGTGAACCACCAGCATAGGCAGAAATCAGTAGAAGTGGAATATACTAGCGTCGTTCTGTACACCTTCACAAAAGCTCAGTTTTGATATATTGCACATTCATTAAATATTACATATTACTCACATACAACCAAAGCATAGTTAGTGTGCTATGGACCTAGTTTTTACATATTTCTACCAAGTTCTCCTCCTGTTCAATTTGCATTACTGGCTAAAACATCTAAAAATGCCAAGTCAGGAGGAAATCCAGCGAGATTTCTCAACCGCCTAACATGGCTGACTAGAGACTTAATAGTGGTGAACATCAGCCTTTCTGAGCCCGTCCTGGGAAGCTTTTTATGGAAAAGAAGACTGAAGCTTATCAGGGGTCATCTGGCAGGGGAGATTTTTATTAGCGTTTTGAGAATCCTCTGAGATATTCTGCCTTCACCTTTCTCGCCTTGTAGAATAGGGGGCTGCAGATATCATAGCTAACATTCAAACTGAAATGGGACCACATAGACATGAAAAATCAACTTGACATCAAAGGTTATCCATCTTCCCACACTCAGTTTTCCTGCCCCAATCTCAATTCCATAAGTGTTTTTATATTTGACTTCACTTTTTAGAATAAGAAATAACTCTTTCCACACATACCTCTGCATTTTGCCCCTCTTAGAGTCATCTGCAAATCCAGCTGTGATTCTTTGTTCTCAGACATAGACAAATAAGCCATATATGAGACTACAAAAATAGAGAATTTTATTTGCCCTTGAAAATATTCTAGTGTGAGCTACCACATCTTTATTTTAAACTAAGACTTTCTTCTAATCTTTGCATCCATAATATTTTTCCGATAACTTTGTGTGTCTTTTTCAGAACCTAATCCATGAAACACCAGGGAAATGTCGGCCTGATATAGCCCCAAATAGCAGATACAAATATAAAAGATAAGTATACAAGGCACACACCTTTTCTTGTTAGAAAGGTCTCCTTTTATCATAATTAGTGACAGCAGAATTTTTTTAAAATACCATACTGTGGCAGTAATTCCAAGGGCACTTGTGACAGTACAGTCTTATATACCTAAAACTAAGCTGCAAAGTCAACTTTATCAAATATTGCTGAGTAATTTTTTTAACGCACTCTGCAGCTTAAAAGCTATGTGATTTAGGGTAAGTCATGTCACCTCCCAAATCCTCGGTTCCTTGCCAATGAGATGAAAAACATGCCACTGCTGACTGGGCCAACTCCCCAGAGCTGTAAGAGGAGGTGAAATAAAACTACACATGGAAATCCTTTATATTGCAAATCACCATCCAAATGCAAGGACTTTTTATTGTATAGGCGCAGGGTGTTGAAAAGGAGAGAACGTGAAGGCTCTTTTTGATTTGAACAAGCAGCTTCTGGACTGCCTATGGGGATTAATTACAGACGTCCCACATTTCCAAAACGTTCACAGATTTATTTAAACAGTGAGAGGAAGAACCTACTAAAACATGGTGAGTTGATCAAAAGCCCAAAACATACTCCCGCCTTGCTTAATACTCATTTGTGTCAGACTCACATCCATGCTTTTGATGCAAATATTTGGAGTGAGGTAAATTTCTGTGATCACCGGGAAGCAGTAGCAATGCATGAAGTCACTGGTTCTCTCTTCCCCTCCAGGGAAATCCTAGTATGACACTATACCAGAGTTTTTAAAACATATTCTATTGTCCTTTAGCACCACATGGGCTACCTCACACTCCTTCCAGGTAACCTCCTGGGAGAGGGGAGGTAATAATAAAAATACATAATATCATTAACACTTAAACTGTCCCAATTACTTTATATGTAGCATCTCAACTAACCCTCACAGGAATACTGTATGGGTCATGCTATAGTTACCTCCATTGTATAAATGACAAAATTAAGACACAGAGTGGTTAAACAGTCTACCCTGGGTCACACCACTGGTAGAGGCATTTTTAAATCTCTACTCTACACTAACATCCTCTACTATGCATCCCTATGGAATATTCCACTGAAATGACTCACTGCTTTTGCTGTGGCTTAAGGCACTTTTCAAGTGCTTTTCCATGTTTCATGAATGGTGCTTTACCTCATTAGTTGATATACATGTTTAAAGTAGGCATTACAAGCCCTATTTTACAAAATAAGGAAACTGCAGTTCAAAAGGTTAATAAACAGCTTGCTCAAGTTCACAGAATAAGTGGCCTACGTGGCTTAGCTGGGATTTTAACCCAAGCCTCAATCCTATGTCATATGTTCTTTCGATAACGTGCTAAATCCCTAAGATTCTTTTCACATGGTATCTTCTGTTATAGGCTCCGTCTTCTGTGTCTAACTTACTCCTTGTAACGGGAAGATTCCAGCTATTCTCCTAGATCTTGCAAATACCAAGGCAGGCCCAAAAGCTACACCATGAAGCTATTCATGTTTTACTGAAGGCAGGTCGATCAGTCCCACGGACACAGCCATCACTCTCATCTCCACAAGAAAATGATTGCTGCTGCACAGCGGAGTGGATAGAGATCCCTACTCATCAACAAGCTGTTATACATTGCCCTGCAGATCCAGTACATTACCAGTTGACTCTTAATGAAAGAAGGAGGACCACTTGTTACCTGAGTACTTGTTGAAGGCTTAAGCCTTCCATGCTCATCAAAAATAAAATGCATTTTGATTTTTTTTTCTTTAAGGCACACAAATGTCCCTACCTATTGGACTGGGAGAGCTGGGGCAGAAAATCCTACCTTTTAACACACAGGCATTTTAAAGCCCGGATAGTCTAGTGAGCCTGTGTCCCTTTCTTCTGCCAGCTGCTACAACAAAGATCAGGAAATGACAGAGTCCCTGCCTTTATGACTCTGGTGGAGGAACAAAGCTTATCGATAGTCGGCTCTTTTGTTCAAAGTAAGAATTCTACCCTATACATAGGAAAAACGTGAGTAGAAAGGCTCTTGAGGCCAAAAGCATTCTGCTGGCATGGGAACAAGTATATATATTCCAGACATTAAAAAAAAAAAAAGCCAATTAATCTCTGTAGCCCCAGTTACAATTTTTAGGGGTATCTAAAATCATATAATAGAAGTATAAGCAGGTTTACTCCAAAAGGAAGGGTCCATGGAGCTAAGCTAAGCAAAGGTGTAAAGTATTCATCAAGGTGGAAAGATTGTTTTCATTTTAGAAATCTGGCAGTCTCTGTTGGCATAATATGACAGCCACTGCCTCACCTCATTGGCTGGTTTTTTTCCTATGTCTTGGTCTACTGTAGCCTAAAATTGTCACTTTACTTGGCTAACTGCTAAATCACAAGCAATAAAGGAGTGGGTTGTTGTTTTAATTGTACTAACAAGAGGAGAACTCTAAGAGGGAAAATTCACGTCTCACTCTATTTGCCATACCATTTGTGGATCTGGTATTCTGATTTACAGTGTGACTTACACTGCTTCAGGACTCAGAGCTAAATTATAAAGTCAGTTTTCAGCTTCAACAAATCCTCTCTGGGTCCTGCTGTGTTTCTCTTCATGGCAAGGACTGGTGGATGACATCTGTAAGGATGCATGTTTTGCATATGAACGACCACAGGGCAGGAAACAAAGCCGGCAAAAAAAAAACAGCAGTCCAACAATTCTTTTCTTTTTCATGTGTGGATATAGTATGTGTGTGTGGGCGGGCGGGGGTTGGAGGGTGTTTGTTTCTTTTAAACACTGAGGATGGAAATCAGTAAGTGATTTAAAAAGAAATCCTTTTATTGTGGAACTGGAAGAATAATTATTTGATATTCTGTATGCATACACTTGAAAGCAAAATCCCACTGCTTAATGTAAATACAACAGCAGGCTTTAAGAGCTGAGCTAATCTTACTTAGACACATCACCTTAAGAAACAGCGGATTTCTTGAGCTGCTGGTTTAAATACAAAACCGTTTCCCCTCTTGCTCTAGGTTTGTTTAGCTTGGTGTGAACATTAAGTTCACCTAGCTAGAGGAGAATCCAGTGAGAATACATAAGTATTTCACTTTTACCTCAAATTAAAATAGGGGAGGAAATCAAGCTTCCATTGAAAAAAACCTGAAAGTTATTGTTCTTTATATTGGCCCAAAGGTAGAAGAATATTCTCTTTATACAATGTTCTGTTTTTCTAAACTGGATTTAATTTCCCTTCCACTGGTCAGAGTAATAAACAGTAATAACTTACTGCCACCTACAGATGGGAGAAAAGTCTTTGAAAATGCCTGCTAGCAACAAGAAAGATGAACCTGGAGTTCACACCAAAGACCCACAGGTCACAGAATGTGGATCTTACAGGTATTAGATGTGAGAAATGAATATTTCCCTACCATTGGTAATTAGATTGTGCTTGTAGTTTATTAGATTTAAATAAGATTAGAGCTACTAAAAAGAAGCAGATTCTCCAATTGTGTATTCAGGCCATTTCCTTTCAAAAAAAGTTTCTTTCTAATAGCAGTGAGTTGTCAGTTACTGCAACGTAAGTTTCAAGGAGAGGAAGAAAACCCAGTCCATGACAAGCCTTATTTATAGCCAGTGTTTGCAGTTAGTTGTCACCTCACCCAAAATCAGAAATGCCGCTTCTCAGCCCTATACTGGCTATACTGGCAGCATAAAGGAAGGCCATTGTTGTACTATTTCTTCAAACCACATCACAGTAACTTTTCCTGAATCATATTTGAGGTGTCTCAGACGTCCTTCCCCATAGTTCTCAGTGTGCAATTAATTGGATGTTCCTTTTCTCCTTGTATATTGTAGTATTCTTGCACTTAATTTTCGGTCCACTTAATCTGTTACTTTCATTAAAAAAAAAAAGTTCATGTGGCTTTGCTATATCACTTGGTGTTCTTTCTTTTAGGAAGAAATATTAATTACATTTTTTTCGAGTCTAAATGTCACATGGGAAAAATTAACAGACTTTACATGGAGATATTTGTGAAAAAAACATTAGAGATCATCTAAGAAGTAAAAGGTAATGTCTAAGAGTGGAACCATACACACCTACCCGAATGACTTTGTACAAAATTATTTTACTTCCTCATTGTAGTTTTGTCTCTTATAAAATGGGAATGGTAACATTACCTGCCTCCAGCGTGGCTACCTCAATTAAATGAGTTATATTTGAACTACTCAGCATTCAATAAATCAAAGCTATAGTTTTTATTAACAGCTCATGCAAACCAACAAAAGTGATGATGAGATGGAATTCCTTGCTTTGCCTTATCCTCACGACATTACCATACATAAACTTCATAAAGAAGATCTTAGTAACAAAATTTTTTAATTAAAATGTTTTAATTTAATTGTTTCTCTCTTAAGTCATTGTTGCACTATGTCTATGACCCTACAATTTAAAATTACGGCATATTTTGTGCTAAGCACAGTTAGAGATTTATCTTTATTATAGGTACTTCTTATAACAATCTTGGAAGTTCAACCTGGGGCTGAATAGATTTCAAAAGCTTGGAAAACTTTCCCTTGGCCAGTAAATTCTAGCCTTGGGACCTAAGCCCAGATTTACATGACTCTAAAAGACAGGATTCTTCTGCTAGAACATGTTGCTTCTAACTAGTTCGTGGTAGAGATAAGGCTAGAGCCCAATCTCTGGCCCCCAAGCAGTTAGTTGAATCAGAAACACCCTGTCCTTATATCATGCTACTTATTATATCTTTATTTATATCTTTGTTTTCCATGACTATGTGAGGTCCTTCTGAACAATGAAGTTCCTCTAAACTTCTAGGTCTTCTTTCATTATGTTCTACTTTACAAAGATGATCCCATACATTTAAATAACTTCAAAAACCACCTAACTGCTTGTAATACCTATTTTGATCCCCCTTATCATATAAGCCAACTGCCAATTTAAGTTGGATGTCTCAAAGTCAGAGATGCAATCTTTTCTCCTCAGCAGAGAGAAGCACCACCTCCCCAGCTAACCTAGCCAAAAGTCTAAGAGCAATCCTCCATCCCTTCTCTTTCTCTCACCACCACTACAATCCAACAGTAAGTCCATTTCAATCAATATTCATATTATATCTAAAGTTCACATACTCTCTCCACCTCCACTGCTATGAACCAAGTCAAGATCACCATCTTCTCTTACCTCAACCACTGCAACAGCCCCTAACTGGTCTCCCTGATTCCTAACTTGGACCCTACCTGAATTCTTCATTCAGTAGCCCACATAGTCTCTTTAAACTGCAATTCAGATAATGATCCCTCTCCTTTTTAACACTCTTCAGCGGCTTCCAAATATACTTGACTGACTACAAACATCTTACCCTACCCTGCCAGTTCTGCATGGTCTACCAATGGTCAAATTTCCAGTAGTAATTTGTGTCAAATCCTCTTGCTCACTATGGCTATTTGATAGTTCCTAAAACAAGACAAGTTCATGGCCATGTCAGAACCGTATTACTTGCTGTTCCCTACGTCTGCAATAGGTTTCCACAGTTTTTCACATAGGAGGAGACTTCTTTCTTAAATTTCCATTCAAAAACCCCTTTCTTAATGAAACTCTTAAACAACCCATCTAACATCTGCCCGCACATGACTACAACCATTCTTCTCCTCTTTCACTATATATACATGCTTCCTCTGTGGTACCCTTCACAAGCTGTGTTAATATTATCTCTTTTTTTTTTTTTTTTTGCCAAGTATGTACCACTTCTTGCAGATTACTCACTTCATGGGGGTAGAGCCATGCCTGTTTTATTCACAATTTACTCTTAGCAGTTAACACAGGCCTAGAATGTTTGCAGAATGACTATCTGTTAGCCCTCAATGAATATTTGTTGACTAAGTAAATGAATGAACTATATCAGTTGGTGATGATGGTAGGTATGATTTCCCACACTGGCACTTTGGTTTGGCTATTAACCAGGGCTAAAGACCACATCACCAGACTGACAAACATTGAGAATGAAAATATTTGTCAAGGCTTGTCCTTAACATGAAGAGAAACAAGCAAGAGAATAAGTGTAGGTCAATTCAAAGTCTTTGCTAATTGAAAATCAACCTCAAGTTTATGTGTCTCAGTGGGTTGCGCTGACTTCTGTGTAAAGGTTAGTGTTATCATACATTAATAAAAAAAAAATCACATCTCCATTAGTCATAATCGGATTTTATGGTAAATGTAAGTTGGATATGATGACTTTCAACTGACTTTGTTTTTTTCTTTATTAAAAGTAAGACTTTCAGATAGTGTGCCTGACAGCAGTACTCCAGAGTTGCTAGTTGTTTTTTTTATCAAATGATCACTACTTCTAGATGTAACCTATGGTTTTACACACACACAAATCCTTTACTATCACATGAAATGAAGATTGGTCAGACTATGTCTTGAAGAAAGCATGTAATATCATGAGAGAATAATATATAAAGTATGCACATGAGATTTTTCTTTAAATTTTAGACTTTTTGGCAAAAAACTGTCAAATATATGGTTCCTAATAAGTAATTTTAATTCACTGAACCTTGAGAAACAGGTTTGCACACAGCATGCACTTTTCATCCTGTCAGCAAACATTTATTGAATTCCTATTATTTTGTAAAAGAAAAATAGTGTTGATCCTCATTATTCATGGATTCTATATTTGCAAATTCATCAACTCAATAAAATTTACTTGTAACCCCCAAATCAATACTGGTGGCATTTTTTTAGTCATTCACCCACATGTGCAGAGTAGTGAAAAATTTGTCACCTGAAATGCACACTCAGCTAAAAGCCAAACAAGATGACACTCTGCCTTTTTATTCAGCTCCCACAGTATAAACAAATAGGGTTTTTTGTGATCTATGTAGTGCTACATTTTCTTTTACATTTTTTTGCTTTTTGTTCATAATTTTACTGTCTAAAATAGCCTACAAGCATAATGCTGACTTGCTGTCTCGTATTCCTAAGTGCGGGAAGATCATGCATCAGATAAGTTTTGCTCAAACCTGAGTTATAGTGCTTTTGGCCATGAATTCAGTGTTAAAGGAACAACAGTTTGATACATCCAGAAAAAGAAGGGGAGGTTCACCAAGCTGTACATGAAGCTCCTCCAGCAAGTGCTGAAGTCAACTCTACAGTGCATGATGCAGCTATGGATCAGACAGAAGATTGACTAAATTCGTGGATTCATGAGATGACAACCAATAAAAAAAGTATAGTGAAGAGCATTGTTATAAGGATGAAAGCAAAAAAATTAGTCACATTATCTAGGGTCAAGATAGTGCTGGCTGATTTGCATGATTCAAAAGGTGATATGCATGGAAAATATTAAATTTGCCAGCAAGAAAGGTTTTGCAGATCGGGAGGCTGCAAAACAATTTTTAAAATATCCGCTAAGTGTTATACAAATAAAGGTTTATGGGGAAGAGTAGGTTTTCAACACTGATGAGACTGGTTCATTTTATAAGGACATTGATAAACAAATCTATATAATGCAAATGGTGTTTTGATTGATGAAAATGTTGTGACCTGAGGCTCATAGGAACCTAACCCTGCATATCCCCCAGGAGTAAGACATCAGAACTTACTAATTTACTGTTCTTAGAAACTGTGTAGGACATAAGTACCAGAAATAACAAGAATCAGCTATGTGCCTCTTACCTACAAGAAGTCACAGTCTAATGGAGGACAGATATACCAGCAAACTATTAGATAAATGGCATTTGTTAAGCACTATATATGTATTGAATGAGTGAATAAAAAGATAATGAAAGAAACGTGCACACCTGAAACACCAGTTCAGAAGAACCTATGCACTCCAATGTTCATTAGCAGCACAATTTACAATAGGCAAGAATTGGAAGCAACCTAAGTGCCCAACAGTAAATGAGTGGGTCAAAAAACTCTTGTACATTTTACACAATGGAATACTGCTCAGCAGAAAGAAAGAAAGAGCTACTACCCTTCACAACAGTATGGATGGAACTGGAGAGCATTATGCTAAGTGAAATAAGCCAGGTGGTGAAAGACAGATACTATATGAACTCACCTGTAAGTGGAAACTAATCAACAAAATAAATAAGCAAGCAAAATATAACCAACAACATTGAAATAAAAAACAAACTGACAGTAACCAGAGGGGAGGAGGAAGGGGGATAATAGGGGAAAAGGAGGGGAAGGGTCATCAAAGAACATGCATAAAAGACCCATGGACAAAACCAAATGGGGGAAGGATTGAGGGTGGGAGGTGGAGAGGCGTGGGGCTGGGGAAAGTGGTGGGAGGAAAATGTTGACATGGGGATGATGGGAATGGGGTGCAAGGCAGAGGGGATAAAGGGGAGAAAAAATGAGACAACTGTAATAGCATAGTCAATAAAATATGCATATGAATAAATAAATAAATAAGAGCAATAGGAGACACTAACCAAGTCTGAGAACTGAATGAAGGACATCTTCCTAAAGGGCCACTGAACTGATTATTTAGAGATTAAAAAAAAAAAAGTTACCTGAAAACAAGAGTTGCACAAATGTATGGAAGAAAGATAATCTAGAAAGTCTGAAGAATTCCAAAGCAATCAATATGGTTAGAACACAGGATATTTGGATACTTGCAGGAAAATGATAAGATTTGAGATGAGCAAGTAGCCATGGGCCTGACGAATGCGTTTAAATTGTATGCTAATCATAATGGGGGAGTAATGAAATATCTAAAACTAAGACATTTTTCTAGTCTTATTTTTATTTATAACAGACCTGTGTCTGGTTTTAAAAGTATACAATGATGAGTCCTTTATTTTCTTTTTTTTTAAGATTGTATTTATTTATTTTCAGAGAGAGGGGAAGGAAGGGAGAAAAAGATGGAGAGAAACATCAGTTGGTTGCCTCTTGCACGCCCCTAACCAGGGACCAGGCCGGCAACCCAGGCATGCGCCCTGACTGGGAATGAACTGGCAGTGGCCTTTCGGTTCACAGGCCAGTGCTCAGTCCACTAAGCCGCACCAATCAGGGTGAGTCCTTTATTTACTATGTCAACTAAGCATGCCTGTATGGAATCTGTACTAGGAATATAATTTAAATACTTTGTTTTTATATATTTTTAGAAATTCCAAATTACTGTAAGCACATTGTCCTCACTGGATAACTCTGAAAACAGAATTAATGAGAGTGCAGGGGTGATAGATATGCCACACAGAGTGGGAAAACAAAAATATATGTATATAGGTATGAATATGTGTATGTATGTATAAATGTACACATACATAAAGGATTATGGAACATGCGTATATGTATAAATATGTGTGTGTGTATACGCATATGTATGTGTAAAGAATTATGGAACAGTTCTTAAATGTCCAGGTGCAGAAATTGTGCCTCTTTAGAACCTAAATCTAGTCCCTTGAATATTATATACTGTTGTCTCTGTTTGAAACTAAGTTAGTGAATGCTCTTGATTAAAAGCTTGATTCAAATTAGTCTTTTAAAAGTAGTTCAGGAGACAGGGAGAAGAGAGGGATGGAAAGAGGGAAGGAGGGAAGGAGCAACAGCGGGAGAGAGTGAGAGTGAGAAAGAAAGAGAGACAAAAAGGGGCAGAGAGACAGACAGAGAGAAATGAGCACCTTGTGGGAGCTAGCTACTTGTCGGTGGTGTCACTGCATGCTAATGGAGGCAGGTGTCAGTTAGATGACATTGTAAAAAGAAGCTACCAGATAGAGGAAAAGGCACTTGTCGCACACTTCCAAGAGACAAATAAATGGAGAAGCATGTTCTCTGCCAGTGCACAAAATGCAAAGATAAGTGCACATGCTATGAGGAAGCTATTGAGATTGAGAATTCATCTTTTGGAAGAAGAGGGAAGAAAAAGGCATATCCATCTTCACACAATGGCAGCTACTACAAAGCAATGACAGAGCACAAGTGTTCTATGCATTCAAGTATGATTAATAATGAAAGGAGAAGCCTGGGAGCTCTAAACCAATATAGAAGCAGGACCTTTTGCATTTTCTTTTCATCTTTGGCCTGTGCATAAGTATTTAACATTGTTTTAATCAAATGCTTGATGTATTTTTTTGCATCATTTAGTTCAATGCATTTTCACTCATAAGTCATTAGTACTGTATTTAATACTTCAATTTAATAAAACCTCAGGAGAATGTAATGTGAGCAAAGAAAGCACTTTCAAGTGAACATTCTACATAGACTCATTACTGAAAACCTTGCTATCTTGGCCTAAATAACCAATAACATATGTCACGACCTTCAGTATGAAACAGCTCTGTTTTCTCTACAATAATTCAATAGAAAAGAACCATTTAATCAATCTCACAAAACAGAAGAGCTTAACACAAAACATACTCAAGGATAGCTTTCTGTCAGAGGGCATTTTTCCTGATTAATGGCTTATTATGTTATTATGACAATACTGCTGTTTGCTATATTAACTTTTAACATCTTTACCACTAATTCTGCTAGTATCTGGGAAACAGTTGATTACAATAATAAGAAAAGGCAAGAGATTAAAGCTTTGAACCTCATCAAGCAAATCTTAAAAAGCATTAGGCAGAATTCACTGACCAATCAAAAATGTACATGTACAACCCTAATAGTACATAAATTATGGATCCTTTATTTTAACTTAGAAAAATTATTTGTTTATAAGATTATCACTTCTCCTTCAAATAATTCAATAGAAATACAATATATACCTTAATAGCAATAATTATTTTCATTTTTAAAGAGTAATATAAAGTAATTTCCTATTTTTTATTAAAATAACTAGTATCAATTGAGCATTTTTAGTGCTTTTTATATATAGTTTATTTAATTGTCCCAACAATTCTTTGAGATAAGAACTGTTTATTATCTCCATTAGATGAAAAAACTCAAATTCAAAAAGCTTATTTTTGCCCAGATCACATAAGCTAAAAAATTTGGGAATTGAGGTTTAAACCCATGTAGTTCTACCAATAAGCTCTCGGCTGCTAAAAGTAGATTAATTCTATTATGATATTTTGTTCAGATTCAATATACTTTCCTTCAAAATTATGCTGCAGAGCACCATATCCTCACCTTACAAAATAAAGATCTCCTTGTTTTTCCTAAAATAAAGAAATATAAATCATAAATTTATATTTCATGATTTTAATAAAATATTACCTTTAGGGCACACTTGGTATTTCATTACAAACATTTTTATCTAGAATTCTTGAAGGTCTGTTGCTTTACAGCTTCTTTTTCTTTTTTTATTTTTTATATTTTATTTGTGTGTGTGTGTGGGAAACAGAAGATTTCCTTCTAACTCTCTCACAAAGCCCAAAAGAATAGTAATGCATAAAACTAGGCCATATTCAGGATTTTACTCAAAACTCTTTATTCCATTATTATATTTCACTAAGTTTACTGTTACTGAGGTGTTGTTTACTTCTATACACCAGTTCACATTACTTGATTTTCCCATTCAGAAAATTAGTTTAGAAAAATATTTTGATGGAGTTGAACTAATATTCGATTCTGTCAAAAGAGTCAAACCGTTCTGGTGCGTAGACACAGCCTGAGATCCAAGAATTTCTTACAATGGGTATCTAATTTTGTCCAAATTTCTTCATGCGATTTAATCTTTCTTGGTTTATTGGCTAGAAATTTGTGCTTAACCCAGTAAATATACTTATTTGTAGTGTACAATAATTAAGTGTATTTGCATGAGTTTTGGTGTATAGGTAGTGAGAAGACAGGGGTGGCTTAAGGTATAATGGGTTACTCTGGATCTTTTGCCATTAACCTCCCTAAGCCTTTGATCTTTACCTGAAACTGCCTATCTACATGGTCAGGTCATACTGTGTCAGAATTAAATAATTCTGTCAAAACACTGATTTGCTTTCATATAACCAAAAATATAGGTCATTAACAATATATTTTTTCTACTAAGGTGATCATGCTTTTCCCACGTAAATGTTGCTTTTTTTACATCTTTATAAATTAACTAGCAAAGTAAAGTATGTCATCCATGAACACATTTTGTAAAATGTTCTAAAAGCCTCTATGTTCAATATATATTAAAGCAAGAATTCTTATTTTTCTCTCTCGCTGTAGATGTAAGAACACAAAGAAAGCCCATTTTTGCCATGTGCAGGTAAGAACAAGATGCATTGTTTCCCAATTTGCTGTAAATTATATTTGTTGAATTAGGCAGAATTACTTAGGCCGCGAGGGACAGAAACCCCGCACAAACAGGCCGAAAACAGAAAGGGAGTTGTTGTGTCTGAAAGTCCGCTGCTCTGAGCAGGGTTAGGTCCTGGCTCTGTCTTTCGTTCTGCGTTTCTCCCTGGCTTTACTCTGCAGCTTTTCGTGCAGGCCGCTGGAAAAGAGGGCTGTGGGCGTTCCAGCTGATGGTCTTCACAACACATGGTCCAGAACAAAGGAAAAAACTCTCTTCC
>PVJD01001582.1:0-249652 GCA_004026545.1 Mormoops blainvillei | reverse complement strand
TTTGATCCACTCATTTACTGTTGGGCGTTACATTGCTTCCAGTTCCTGGCTATTGTAAATTGTGCTGCTATGAACATTGCGTTGCATAGATTCTTTTGAATTGGTGTTTCAGGATTGTTAGGGTATAATCCCAGTAGTGGAATTACATAAAAAGGCAGATCCACTTTTAGTTTTTTGAGGAAATTCCAAACTGTTTTCCACAGTGGCTGCACCAGTCTGCATTCCCACCAACAGTGCATTAGGGTTCCCTTTTCTCCACATCCTTACCAGCACTTGTTGTTTGTGGATTTGTTTATGATGGCCATTCTGACTGGTATGAAGTGGTATCTCATTGTGGTCTTAATTTGCATCTCTCTTATGGCTAGTAATGCTGAGCATCCTTTCATATGTCTCTGGGCCTCTATATGTCCTCCTTGGAGAAGTGTCTGCTCCGGTTCTTTGCCCGTTTTTTAATTGGATTGTTTATCTTCCTGGAGTGGAGTTGTGTGATTTCTTTATATATTTTGGAGATCAAACCCTTGTCCGAAGTATCATTGACAAACATATTTCCCCATACAGTTGGTTCCTTTTTTCATTTTGCTGATGTTTTCTTTAGCCATGTAAAAGCTTCTTATTTTGATGAAGTCTCATTTGTTTATTCTTTCCTTTTTGTCCCTTGCTCTAGGAGATATACTGGTGAAAATATTGCTGTGTGGAATATCTGAGATTTTCCTGCCTGTGTTCTCCTCTAGGACTTTTATGGTGTCATGACTTATATTTAAGTCTTTTATTCATCTTGAATTTATTTTTGTGTGTGGTGTAAGCTGGTGGTAGAATTTCATTTTTTTACATGTAGCTGTCCAGATCTCCCAACACCATTAGTTGAAGAGGCTCTTTTTACTCCATTTTATGCTTCTGCCCCCTTTGTTGAATATTAATTGACCATAGAGATATGAGTTTGTATCTGGGTTCTCTATTCTGTTCCATTGATCTATGTGTCTGTTCTTATGCCAGTACCAGACTGTTTTGATTACAGTGGCCTTGTAATATAGTTTTATGTCAGGCATTGTGATCCCCCCTGCTTTGTTCTTTCTTAAAATTGCTGCAGCTATTCGGGGTCATTTATGGTTCCATATAAATTTTTGAAATGTTTGTTCTATATCTGTGAAATATGTCATTGATATTTTAATAGGGATTGCTTTGAATCTATAAATTGCTTTAGACACTATGGACATTTTGATGATGTTAATTCTTCCAATCCATTAACATGGAATATGCTTCCATTTATTTGTATTCCTTAATTTCTTTCTTTGGTGTTCTGTAGTTTTCTGAGTACAGGTGTTTTACCTCCTTGGTTAAGTTTATTCCTAGGTACTTTATTTTTCTTGTTGCTATAGTAAATGGGATATTTTCCCTGATTTCTGATTCTGATATTTTATTGTTGGTGTACAAAAATGCTGTCAATTTCTGAATGTTAACTTTGTATCATGCTGTTTTGCCAAATTCACTTAGTAGGTCTAGTAGTTTTTTGTTGGAGTCCATAGAGTTTTCTGTACACACTATCATGTCATCTGCAAACAATGGCAGTCTTACTTCCTCCTTTCTAATTTGGATTCCTTTTATTTCTTTTTCTTGCCTTATGGCTGTGGCTAGGACTTCTAATACTATGTTGAACAGAAGTGGTAAAAGCAGACATCCTTGTCTTGTTCCTGATCTTAGTGGAGAAGCTTTTAGTTTTTGCCTGTTTAGTATAATGTTGACTGTAGGTTTCTTGTATATAGCTTTTATTATGTTGAGGTATGCCTCCTTTATTCCCACTTTGCTGAGTGTTTTTATCATAAACTGGTGCTGTACCTTATCAAATGCTTTTTCTGCATCTATTGATATGATCATGTGATTTTTGTGTTTCCTTTTGTTTATGTGATGTATTAAGTTTATTGAATCGTGAATATTGTACCATCCTTTCGTCCCTCAGATGAGTCCCACTTGATCATGTGTACGATCTTTTTAACATATTGCCAGATGCTGTTTGCCAATATTTTGCTGAGGATTATAGAGTCTATGTTCATCAGCGATATTGGCCTATACTTTTCTTTCTTTGTTGTGTCTTTATCTGGTTTTGGGATTAGGATGATGCTGGCCTCATAGAAAGAGTTTGGGAGTCTTCCCTCATCTTGGATTATTTTTTGGAATAGTCTGACAAGGACAGGGGTTAGCTCTTCCTGAAATGTTTTGTAACATTCTCCTGTGAAACCATCCAGGCCAGGGCTTTTGTGTGTCTGGAGTTTTTTGATTACTGCTTCAATTTCACCAGATGTTATTGGTCTGTTCCAACTTTCTGCTTCTTCATTCAGTTTTGGAAGATGATATTTTTCTAGAAATTTGTCCATTTCACTCAGGTTTTCAAATTTCTTGGCATGTGTTCTTCATAGTAATTTCTTACAATCCTTTGTATTTCTGTGGTACCAGTTGTAATTTCCCCTCTTTCACTTCTGATTTTATTTATTCATTTCATCTCCCTTTTTTTTCTTGATGAGTCTACTTAAAGGCTTGTTGATTTTGTTTATCTTTTCAAAGAACCAGCTCCTGGATTTATTGAGCCTTTGAATTGTTCTTTTAGTCTCTGTGTCATTCAGTTCTGCTCTGATCTTGATTATTTCCTTCTTTCTACTCGATCTGGGCTTTGTTTGTTGTTGTTTCTCCAGTTCTTGTAGATGTAAGGTTAGGTTGTTTATTGGAAATATTTCTATCTTTTTTAGGTAGACCTGTATTGCTATGAATTCCCTCTCAGGACTGCCTTCGCTGTGTCCCATAGGCTTTGAACTGTTGTATGTTCATTTTCATTTGTTTCCAGAAACTTTTTGATTTCTTCTTTGATCTTATTATTGACCCATTCATTGTTTAATAGCATACTATTCAGTCTCCATGAATTTGAATGTTTTTGAGTTTTTTCCTTGTGGTTGGTTTCTATTTTCAAGCTGTTGTGGTCTGAGAAAATGCTTGATATGACTTCAATTTTCTTAAATTTGCTGAGGCTTGTTTTGTGTCCTATCATGTGGTCTATCATCAAAACTGTTCTATGGGCATTTGAAAAGAATGTATATTTTCCTTCTTTGGGATGAAAGGTTCTGTATATATCAGTTAAGTCCATTTGACTGAGGACATTGTTCAATGCCATTATACCCTTGTTGATATATATTTTTTAGAAGATCTATCCATTTTTGACAGTGGGCTGGTAAAATCCCCTGGTATAAGTGTGTTGCTGTCTATATCTTTCTTGAAGTCCTCCAAGATTTTCCTTATATATTTGGGTGCTCTTATGTTGGGTGCATATATGTTTACAATATTTATGTCTTCTTGATGGATTCTTCCTTTTAGTATTATGGAGTGTCCTTCTGTGTCTCTTTTTATGGCCTTTGTTTTGAAGTCTATTTTGTCTAGTATAAGTATTGCTACCCCGACTTTTTTTCCTGTCCATTTGCTTGGAATATTTTTTTCCAGCCCTTCACTTTTAGTCTGTGTAGGTCTTTTGTTCTGAGGTGGGTCTCATGTAGGCAGCATATGTGCAGGTCATATTTTATTATCCATTCAGCTTCTCTATGTCTTTTAATTGGAACATTTAATCCATTTACATTTAAGGTTGTCATTGATAGGTACTTATTCATTTTTTCCCTTTGTACTTGTGTTCCTCTCTCTCTTACTCTTTTTCTTCAATTTCTTAAAGCAGTCCCTTTAGCATATCTTGCAATGCTGGTTTGGTAGAGGTGTATTCTTTTAGCCCTCTTTTGTCTGAGAAACTCCTTATTTCTCCTTCCATTATAATTGAGAGCCTTGCTCGGTAGAACAGTCTTAGTTGCAGTTCTTTGCTTTTCATTGCTTGAAATATTTCTTGCCTTTCCCTTCTGGCTTTTAGTTTTTCTGTAGAGAAGTCAGCAGCTAGCCTTATCATGGCTCCCTTGTATGTTACTTCCTGTCTCTTCCTTGCTGCCTTTAAGATTCTCTCTTTGTCTTTGATATCTGCCATTTTAATTATGATGTGTCTTGGAGTGGGTCTCTTTGAGTTCCTCTTGATCAGGACCCTCTGTGTTTCCTGGACTTGTGTGACTTTTTCTCTACTCAGGGAATTTTTCCATCATTACTTTTTCAAACAGGTTTTCTATCCCTTGCTCTTCTTCTCCTGGTATTCCTATTATACAGACATTATTACGTTTCATGTTGTCCTACATTTCCCTTAACACCTCTTCATTCCTTTGGAGCCTTTTTTTCATTTTCTTGATCTTTCTGGGAGGTTTTTTTTACCATGTCCTCCAGCTCACTGATTCGATCCTCTGCTTCATCTAGCCTGCTTTTGATTCCTTCTTCTGTGTTCTTCAATTCAGAAATTATATTCTTCATTTCCTCTTGGTTATTGTTGATAGTCTCTGTGTTCTCTTTTCGTGCTGATATAGTTTGCAGTAAGTTCCTCATAGTTTCCCTCTAGTTTTTTGTAATTCTAACTGAGCTCACTGAGTTCAGTGAGCTTATTTATGGCCATTGTTTTGAACCCAGTCTCTGATAGCTTACTTGCCTCTATTTCATTTAGTAGTCTTTCTGAGGTTCCTCCTTTCCTTTCAGTTGGGGGTTGTTTCTTTGTCTTCCCATTATTTGTCTGCCTGAGCATAACCACAAAGCTCAGGGAACAAACCCATGACCACAGAAATCTCCAGAGACCACAGAAGTCTCTGTCCCTAGTCTCTCCTCAAGCACCTCTAGGCCACTCTGCCCTGCCTTTGTAGGGATCTACCATCTGTAGCTGCCACTCTGCACTCAGCAGTCAGGCTTAAGCACCACAGGGCCAGGGCAGAGTCCCTCCGGGGGGCAGGGCTATTGTTTCCTCTCAGGCTGCCACAGCTCAGGGGAGTGGTCTGCCTGAGCAAGATGGCTGCTGCCTCATGGGGTATGGCTCAGTGCCAGGATCCCAGCGGCTGTTTTCTCAGTTCTCTCTCCAAAGCCTCCGTCCCCAGCCTTTCCTCAGGCATCTCTAGCCCACTCTGCCCCAGCCTTTGCCAAAGCCCAGGGTAAGTGGCTACAGATGAAAATTTATGTGTTGGCCCTTTAATTGGCTTTTTCAGTCTCTAGCTGCCCATCTCTGGCAGAGTGCAATCCTGCAGCTTTTCCCAGCTGGTTGTTATCTGTGTACTTTTTGGGTTCTGGTACTGTAGGCTGGGGATTCCTGCTTATGGTTTAGATGCCCCCCTTCTCAGGGGGATCCAACTTGCTCCTTAAATATCCCTCTGGCACTGCCACCCGAGGGTGCCCGGCCAACCCTCTCACGTCTCTGCCTCACTCCTTACCAGTCAGGTTGTTCCAAACTGATTCTTCTGTCTGTCTGAGGTTACTAGGCTTCTCTCTCGTTACTGTTTAGTTGTTTGCTCCAGGTTTTTTCTCCACAATTTAGTTCCAGATTGGTCCTGGGAGGAGGTCAGTGTGACTTCCATTCACTCCTCCACCATCTTGATCTCATCTGGTTCTTAATCCAAACCCACATGGCACCTTCTCATGGCCCACTAGCAAGAGTCCTTTCTCCCCTTTCCTTTCCACTTGGTCTTCACATTGTTGCCCTGTGGCGTGGGGCAAACCATCTCCCGGCTCTCCTGCATGGGCCCTGTAACTTGGGGGGCTCTTCTTCCCAGTTAGGTCCTGGGCTTAAGTTACACAACCCTTCCTGGTTAGCCTAGTTGGTATGCAAAATAACCATCTTTGCATATGAAGTATGAAGCTATCTTGTTGTTATTGACATGCAAAGAAGCTCTGAAAGGCTCTGCTCCAGGTCTCCCTTCCCTCATGGTGGCCTACCTTGGGGTGAGAGAGGGAGAATATCCTATATTTTTCTTAGACGCCCCACATTCTGGACACCATTACAAATCCCCCTTTGAGGGGAGCCCTGTTAACAAGGCTATCTAGTGGCAGCAGCGAGGAAGCTCCAAGCTTGGTGAAGCCATAGTATTCAGCCACTTGGTGATAGTTTATGATTATGAGATATCCTGGAAGGTAAAGATTCTTGCCTGGGAGCTAGCAAGTGTTAGAATGTACTGGGACTTGGAGGACCTGAGCCACCGCCCGTGCTGAAACGAAGAGGGTATGCGTCACCGGCTATGTACCTGACCACGAGGTTCCCTATTATCAGAGGCAACTGAGGCATAGCTGCCATCATCCTGCTGAAAACCGGTTGAACCCCCACTGCCCCTTCCCCTCTGCCTTGAGCATTCCCCAGAAACAAGGTCCATAAATCTCCTGTTGCCAAATCAGTCTTCCCTGACCAGAGGACATTGTTGTTTTGCAAACACCTACACCCTGAACACCTGGAACAGAGCAGTAAAGGGACCCCTGGGGGTCTGCTCCACACCCTTAAAAACCCCTCTACCCTTTCCCTTGGAGTTGCAGTCTGTTCGGACTCAGCCCACATGATTGCAGTGTCTCCCCTCTAATAAAAGCCCTTAATTTGACTTTTCTGGCTCCGGGTCCTTTCTTAGCCACCTCTGCTACCCAACAGCAAGCACTTAGAGTAAAGCATTGGCCGGAGAAGGCACCGTGGGGCCAAGCAGGACCCATGAGGGTTGATATATCGATTACCTGAGAGACGAATTGGTGGTGGTGTATCCCAACGAGCTGTTACCATTGATTTGTAGGCATGCTTTTTGCCATTAGTGATTTGTATTTAGGACTCTTTCTGACATGTAGCAAAGCATGTTGGAAAGAGCTTGAAGTAGGAGGTGGGAGGACCCAGATTCTGCTACTTCTTCTATTACCCACTTGTTCTATCATCTTAGGCTCTGTCTGTTTCCGGGCAGCAATTTCTTCATCTGTGAAGTGGAGCTAATATTTCTGGGAAAGAAAATGACTATTAGGGTAACCAACAATCGTAGGTAGTATTTAGTGATTGAGTGAAACTTTGTCACCATTAATCTTATTTCTTCTTCCTATATTTAAGCTTTTTTGTTGGTGACTCATTGAGTCAGCCTCATTTATTCACTCAGGTGCCTAGGCAGCCATGTACCCCAGCTTCTGTCTGTACCCTGGTTCTGTCCCTAGTAGCCACCTCCTACCCAGGTCTTTTCCTTGCCTCTGAGCCAAAGAAAAGCCATCACTGGTGCCAGGGGTAGAGAGAGCCTATGGCTCTCCTAGAACCTTGACCTTCTAGGAGCCGGGGTCCATGAAGACATGAGGTAGACTACTGGATCACCACCTGGGATGGCTCGGGGTCTAGGTGGAATATAGCAAAGCCTTTCTCTGGACCAGTCTTGCCTTTGCAAATGCACTTCAGGAGAGCACAGTGGCTGAAAAGCAAGTAGCAGTGTTCCTGGTCATCTAACTTTTATTGGGTGATGAGTGTTTGCATAGAGAGGGGTACTGGTAACCTGAAGTCAGACCAACCAGGGTTTAAATCCTGGCCTTCCCACTTCTAACCGAATGATCTTGGACAATGTATTCACTGTATTTGAGCCTTAGCTTCTTCATCTGTAAGATGGGGGTGATAATTTACCTGAAGGAATTAATACAATGAAACAACACACTTGGAAGACCTGCGAAGTTTTCAGTAGATGTTAACTATGTCTACCTGGCTATAAACTCTCCAATGTGCTGCACAGAGCCAACTTGGAGGACAGTTCAAACCGTGAAGCATGAGTGGCTGGCTATGCAGAGACTTCCTCATGGGTCTCTTCTTTGTATCTTATGAGGCCAGGCATTAACTGTCTTTTATTCTGAACTTTTCAAGGCTGTTCATTTAATGAACAGCTTTAGAAGATAGAGATGGTGTCAGGTCGGAGGGCAGGCATGCTTACTGTCCAACATGATGAAGGTAACGTCTCTCTCTGGAACAAAGGGCTGGCTTGCTTATGGCTCATAATAAAAGATTCATGTTTCCTAAGCTCAGGCGTCCTCTCCTATATGGCAACCCACTGTGTGGGTGCAGTTGTTACTTGACCCTCTTCCTGTTGCCTTGTGGGAATTCGGGGAACTGGCACCAAAATTCTGATACTCTGGCTACTGCAGTGAGTAATAAACCATCCTTTTGTTCTGACCCAAATGTCTCCTGTCTTTTACCAACACCCATAAAGCTGTGGTAGGCTAACTGGTTAGCATGCAAGAGGGCTCGAATCTGTGATCCCTCACAGTTGACCTTGTCCTGGCTTGTTATGTCCACTGTCTTACTGTAGAGGAGGAGGAGAGGTG
The DNA here is from genome assembly GCA_004026545.1 of Mormoops blainvillei. Lineage (NCBI taxonomy): Eukaryota > Metazoa > Chordata > Mammalia > Chiroptera > Mormoopidae > Mormoops > Mormoops blainvillei. The sequence continues at coordinate 241,459 of PVJD01001582.1, read as the reverse complement.
GAAGCAGGAAGGCAAATCTTTCCAGAATCTTGAGTCAGCACCGCGGCCTCAGTGAAAGTGCCTGCTTTCTGCTCCAAGGCCTGCAATTATTTTTTAATTTTTTAAATTTTAATTTTTTTTTTATTTTAGAAAGAGAGTGGAAAAGCGAGAGAGAGAGAAACATCGATTTGTTGTTCCATGTATTTAGGCATCCATTGGTTGCTTCTTGTGTGTGCCCTGACTGGCTGGGGACTGAACCCACAGCCTTGAAATAGTATCAGGATTGTGTTCTCACTGAGCTACCTGGCCAAGGCCAAGACCTGCAGTTCTATGTACAAAGAAAGCATTTCTGGAACAATTGGTGAGGTGGAGAATGAAATAATGTAGGATATCAGGTTTTATCTTTTGCATAGAATGAAACAATGTTTTCCAAACTCCAGCCATTTGAGTACAACCTTGAGTTTTATTTTAGCCATATCTGTCTATAATCTCCATGATTGATTTCCTAATGTTACTTTAATTCACTCGTCCTTTTATTTACTTTCTTAGATAACTCTTTTAGCAAGAAACTTGATATTACTGTGATAAATGGAAAATCCAGGATTGCTTGTTGTAATTGGAAGACAACTTGCAAATAAATACAATGAAAACAAAAATAGTATCATCAGATAGTAACCAGACACAGTTGCTCCTGAAGACATCGGTTCTGTTCTTACACAGGGACATTAACCGGGATTAGAGAGGGTTTAGAGACCAGTCTTTCTCCTTGATATAGTGAGCAGCACTGGGAGATGAATGGAAAGGGAGGACCTTTTTTAATCATATGATTTGAGGTTATCTGATGCCATGGGAACTTGCTACCTGAAATTGTCCAAGGGCTGGCAGAGGTTTAGGTGCTGCCCTGGCTGGGAGTGATGCCTGACCAGGAGAACCTCCTGCTCCTAATGCGCCCTCCTTGTTTTCACCTCAGTGGTTGCCCTACCTCCTGCCTCTACCTCCCACCAGAAGAGCCAGAAGGGACTTTCCAAAACTCCAACCTGAATGTCATTCACATCTCATGATTTCTTGTTTCCCTAAGGTAATGTCCAAGCACTTTAACCAGTAGTCAAGATGGTCCACGATCTGGCTCATGTCCATCAAACACTTGACATGCATTCTGATCAAACAGGACCACTTACAATTCATTCATTCATGCAGCAATTTATTGAGTGCCAGCTTGTGTGCTGTTTTAGACACTGGGGCCATGGCCATGTTAGGAGTTCATGGGCTCTAGGCACTTTTGCTATCATAGAACCGTTCCTCCATAAAAAATACAAAATCATATTTTACATCCATGTTGATATAAAGTATAAAAAGATGAATAAAATCTAACCTGGAATAATCATTGTCATATTCATTTCTTCTGATTTAAAAATGAAGTTAAAACATGATACATACATCACTATGGGTCACAGGCTTTAGGCTCACTGTGCCCAGTGGGAAATTCTGCCTTGACTGGGGCATAGGAGTGAGCACACACACACACACACACACACGCAACTCATACACCTGAAACTATTGCCTGGTTGCATGAGTGTTTTCTGCTTTTCACTTCTTTGAACCTTTCCCCTCTCTGCCTACAATTCCATTTTTTCTTTTCTCTACTTGGTTGGCAATACTCAAGTGTGCTTTTTAACATGTGGGATTTGTACTTGGTTGTAAGGGTGCTGGCAGTTGGATTAGCACTGGGTCCTCCTGGCCCATGATAAACACAATTAGCGGGTTGTTGGCCAATGTCTCTGCCTCTTCAGCTTCCTTTGGAATTGTTCTAGGGAGCTATGGCCAGGCCTGGAGCACAACCCAACTCACCCCAGTCTTCACCCTTCAGGCCTTCAAAATAGTACACTGTAACATCCAGCGCCTGAGTCTCACCCTGAAGCATTCCCCTGTTGGTCTTTCTTGTGCAAAACCCTATGACTGATTGCTGGGAGTCAAAGTCCACCATCTGAAGATAGGATGTTAATGACCAAAGGAGAGACCATAGCAGGCTAAACAAAGATGGCAGATTGGCCCCTCTCAGGCTGAGGAAACACTGTCGGGCCTGATGGAGTGCCCTTTGGAGAAAGCTCTGGGAGCACCACCAAAAGAGGCAGGTGCACAGCCTCTAGAAACCCAAGGTTCATACTAGCTTTGCATTGCATAGTAAATATTTTCAGAGCAATCGCTATGTGCTAGACACTGTACCAGGGCTGGAAGTAACGTGCAAAGACCTGGAGGCAGCCTCTCCTGGTGGCTGTCTCACTCTCCCTGAGGGGTAGGTGTCCAAAGGATGTTTTCACAGCATCATCTTAGTACCATTCTGCGAAGCAACAGTCTTACTTATCTGTTCCCTGAAGATGTCTGCAAATTCTCTGAGGGAAGAGAACACTTGTACACTTTTTTGTCATAGCATCTTGTCTGGCACATGATAGCTGCTCAATAAGTCTAAATTAGATGTTTTAGTCTATTTGGCCTGCCATAGCAAAAATATCATAGAATGGGTTTTGTTTGTTTGTTTGTTTTCCTCACAGGTCTGACTGCTGGCTAGTCCAAAGTAAAGGTGCTGGCAGATTTGGTGTCTAGGGAGGACCTTCTTCCTGTTTCAAAGATGGTGTCTCTTGCTGTGCCCTCACATGGTAGAAAAAGGAAAAGAAGGTCTCTGAAGTCTCTTTTATGAGGGTATGGCTCCCATTTATGAGGGCTTTACCCTCATGACCTAATCACTTCCCAGATGTCCCACATCCTAATACCATGACATTGGGGTTTGGGATCTCAACATATGAAGTGGGTATGGGGCGGTGCATAAACATTCAATCCATGACGTTCAACGAACACCCAAAATGCCACCATTATCAATTTACTCTGTTGTGTTATGCACTGCTTTCTTTCTAGGTGTCTCTTTAAATATAAACCACATTAGTGATGAAAATACATTGAGGTCCTCAGTTACTTAATTTTGTTACTTTATTTTATTTTATTTTTATTAGTTTTAAAGACTTTATTTACTTTTAGAGAGAGGAAAAGGGAGGGAGGAAGAGAGGGAGAGAAACAGTAATGTGCAAGAGATACATTGGTAGGTTTCCTCTCTTAGGCCCCCAATTGGGGACCTGGTCTGCAACCCAGGCATGGACCTGACCAGGAACCAGCGATCTTTTAGTCCACAGGCTGGCACTCAATCACCCGAGCCACACCAGCCAGAGCTGTTAGGTTATTTTAAATAGGTGGTATATTCTCATGGTTCAAAGCTGTGAGTGATAGATAACACAGCATCCTGATAGTACCAGGTGCCTAAGAAGAAGAGCTAGGAAATAGAGAGGGATGGAACAGGAAGATAGTGAGCTGGGATATCAATGTGGTTGCCTTTATCACTTCTCAGTCTTCTGTTTTTCCTCCTCCTCTGTGTATGTTACATTATGTGGTTAATTAAAAAACAAAACACCTATACTATCATACCAAAAGTCATTGGTATCACTACATGATTAGACATGGTGGAACATCTTTATATTAGCATATAGTGTATAAAAAGCATAAACATTTTGGGGGGTTGCAAGTAATAAGCCTAATATTTAAAAAACACAGGAAAATACCATCAAATGACCTAATTGAAAGTTTAGTAAGCTTCAGGCATGGCTGGATCTAGGTTCTTAAGTAATAAAAGAATGAATAACTAGCCTGAGTCTTAGCCTTCCAGGCTAGAAAATCCAGCAAAAAAAATCCATATCCCCAAATAATTTTAGTTCTGGGACTAATATTGATTATTTCTGGTTGGCTAACCCTTGGTCTTATTCTCTCTCTTGGGAACATAGATAGCAGGGGTAAATCAGGATGCTGTTATCAGAAGGAGAGACTGATGCTGGCAAGGCAAAGCTGTATCTTTTCATGACATCTTTACCTCTGTTAGACTCACCCAAGGCTGGGATGCAGCCTAAAAATCCATTTGCCTTTACTTTCTGAGAGCTCACAGGTCAGAGATGGCTCAAATTTCTAGCACATCATTAAGATAATCGAATCACAAATTTAGGGTAGAAAGAATCAATTAGAAATGTTGATTAATTATCAGTAAGCCTGATTTTTGTTCAAATCAGAGAATGGAAAGGAGGGTAGAGGTACCCTGGACAGATTTACTCCTGAACGATGATTCTACACATGCCATTTTTAAACTGTATATCTGTTGGTATTTCTAGCCTCCCTACATCATTTTTAGTCAGTGTATCCCACTTTCCTTTCAGAGATCTGTCTCCCCATAGTCCACAACCTTGAGAGGACTGTCCCTTGACCACATGCGGACACATGAACCACTCCATGGGAATCTGCTCCATGGTGTCAAAGAATTCTGGCACTTGTTAAAGAGCAGTAACAAAGACTTTCCTCAAGTAACTACTGCAACGGGAGTTTGCAATAGGGGAAAGAGATTGAGCTCAACTCCAAATACAACATGAAAAGTGGGGGATTTGTAGCCAAGAAACAGGATGGTGGTGGAGGTGATGCTGGTGGTGGTGGTGGTGGTGGTGAGTGAATAGGAAATTGCTAAGAGGGTAGGGTAATTCTTGCTAAAGCGACCTAACCGGATTCTTGCTGAAGGCAGCCCAAGGTGATCGGATAGTACCCAGGAGATGGTGGCAGCTAAGGAATTTGATCAGATATTGAGGATAGGGATTCTGGCTAATCTGACTTGACAGGACTTTTATTAAAACTGGATGAACAAGGAGGCCCAAAGATCAAGGCCTAGTTGAGAAGAGGTTTCAGAGGACCCTGACTAAGGTTTGGTAGATTTTGTCAATGGCTCAGGGCTCTAAATTTTGAGGACAGTGTTAAATGATAAACTGATGTATATTAGAAATGATGGCAGTTTATTTGTGCAAAAATTGATTTGAATCAGCACCCATTTTAGCAGTTAGAAAGGTGCTCCCAGGAGCTGTACTAAATTAAAAACTTTTATAGGCAGAAGGGAGCAGGAACAAGGAGGTTATACTAGCAAAAAAACAGGTTGGCTATTGCCAGATCACGTTTGTTGGGAGGTGGCAGGAGTTTATCAGGTAGATTAGTTAACTAATGCTGATCAGGTGATTCCTGATTGGCTGGTCTAAGCTTCCATTTCTGGGAAAACCAAAACTATAAATAATTCTTGGTTTGGTGACATGGGGCTTAGCATAAGTGACTCCATTTTGGTCCTGTTGTCTTTTTTTTTTTTAATTTTAAATATATAACAGTACTACAACCAGCACATGAGTAGAATGGAGCTCTTTGAGGAGTGCCTGAAGAGAAAAATTAAATTTACCTAGGAGAGGCTCAAAGTTAAACAAAGAGATCATTGGAAGAGCACTCCCATGTTCTTGTTTTTGTTTTAATTTTACTTATTTTTTAAAGACAGGTGAAGAGATGGAGAAAGAAGGGGAAAGAAACATTGTTGATCAGTTGCCCCTCACACATCCCCAACCGGAGACCTGGCCCACAACCCAGGCATGTGCAACTGGGAATCAAACTGGCAAGCTTTCGGTTCACTGGTCTGCGTTCAGTGCACTGAAACATACCAGCCAGGTATGTTTAAAAGAAGCTCAGCCTTGCCCTGACCTGTGTGGCTTAGCTGGCTGGGTGTTGTCCTGCAAAGCGAAAGGTCACTGTTTCAATTCCCAGTCACGGCACATGTCTGGGTGGCAGGTTGGGGCTCAGTCCGGTCAAGTATGAGAGGCAACCAATTGATGTTTCTCTCTCGCATCGATGTTTCTCTCTCCCTTCTTCTCTGAAAGTCATGAAAAAATGGCCTCAGGTAAGGGGTGGCGGGGGGAAGCTCAGCCTTTCTCATTTCCAGGATTTTCAATACCATCTAAATGCTGCTGACAAACGAATTTCTGTCTCTAGCTGTTTATTTCCAAGTTTGAGGTTCGTATAACTCGACTGTCTGCTTGGCCTCTCCAATTCGATGTGTCATAGTCATCACAAATTTAATGAGCCCCGAACAGAACCCCTGACTCATCCAGTTTCTTCTAGCTACCTTTGGACCAGCTTTTTCATCCTATTGTTTTCGCTCATTAATAAGGTAAATGAAACTCTCACACATGTTCATTATGCATTTGTATGAGAAATATGCTTTTTAACATTTTGAGAATTACGTTAATGGTCATCATAGCGCTGTGGTAATTACCACTCCTCTCTATATTATTTTTTGTATTTTTCAGATTATTTCTGGAAAGGAAGGAGAAACAGGCTAAAGGTATTTAATATCAGAAAGAGACTCAGAAGACCTTATTTTTAAAATGCTTTTAGCAGGATGTACCCGGCCTGTCTGGATTGCTTATAGTAACTAATCTGGGATATGTGTGGAACGACAGGCTATAGAACAGGAGGTAATCATGTAGGCACTTCTATCTGTGTAATTAATGGAGGATAAAACTGAGAAACCATGAAGTCAGAATTGCTCCCCCTGAGGACAATGATCCATGGCTATCACTGGGGACTCACTGATGAATCCAGAACAAATTCAGAACAAGTAGGAATCCACAGCAGATAGATCTGGGCTCTTCCATAACAGAATGAATGTGCCTACGTCTTGCTTATAATTTTTAGGGTTAGTGTTAGATTAGATGTATGATTCACAGGAGCCTGATTTGATATATCAGCTCTTCATGCTAAAACCCATTCCTTAAAGAAATTTCCTAAAAGTAACAAGTACATGAAACTTTGAAAGTGAAAGAAAATTTTGAAATTGAAATTGATTTTTTTGGGAACTGAAACTTTGAAAGTCAAAAAGAAGATATGCACCCTTAAAATCCTGACCCATATTGTCAAGTTGTCCTCCCTTACCCACTTTCAATGACACCTACAAATGCCCCCCACCCCCATGTAATTCCTGGTCTGCAGTCCAGTTTTGAATTGTCTTCATAATGTCTTTTATGTAATAGGTTTTTGGATTGGGATTCAGACAAGATCCATACCTTGCATTTGGTTGTTATGCCTCTTGAATCATTGAAAAGCAAAATTTTCCCTTTCCTTTCCCTTTTTATTTTTCCCCCGTGCATTGAAGTTGTGGAAGAGAGCACTGTGGAAATGTTTTAAATTTAAAAGCTTGTTTTTCCCCCACTGACAGTTTCCTTGAACTCTTCAAACCATGAAGGTCAGAAACTGGGGCTCTGCGTTAGATTTTGAAGAAGTCAGTGGAATTCCCCTAGGCTGGTAGAGAGGTGATGGGCTATCAAATCTTTGGAAGTAGTTCATTTGTTAATTATAAATCTAAGGTTTGGCTCTTGAGGGTGAGGTGGGGTCAGGGAAAGAAGGGCATAGTCATTCCCTTAGCAAGATGCACCGTTTACAATAGCAGGGCCAGCTAGGAGTCGGGTGCTGTGAGATGGGAGGGAAGTTAACAGAGAGCTTGGAGTTGGAAGTGCTAAGAAATAAGGCAGAGTTTCATGAGATGAGGGATTTGATTTTCCAAGTTCACCACTGTATCATATCCCTCGCACCCGGAATGATGCCTGACTCATTGGGAGTGCTCAGTATTTGTTGGATGAATGAATGAATGAAAAAATGAACCTCTCTGACTCGGATGCTTTCTTTGCACGGGATGGAAGATACCACGCCCTTGCAGTTTGTTTGAAGGACTCATTGATTCAAGTGTGTTAGTTCTCTTGCCTTTTGAAAGTGAGCTCTCTTTGATATTAGTGAATTTTACATATTCTAGGTTTTTCTGAAACTGTTTGGATGACAAATGTCCTGTGTCATTGTTCTTATAAGTACAATGGTGCCTACAATTTTTGGCTCAAAAAATATGGTTATCTCTCTGAGCCTTAGATTGCACATCTAGAAAATGGGAATAAATAATATCGATGTTGTAGGGCTGCTGGAAAGATTTACTGAGATGTACATAAGGCACCCAGTGTTTGGCACATAGTAAGCATTTGATAAGTATTTATGGCACAAATGGTTGATAGGTTGACACATAAACAAAAGCACAATACACCCAAATAAATGTTGGTTAATCCAGTTGACCTTTACCTATGGAGCTACTGGCAAATTGTGTTTGTACTTCTTTGAAAATTCAATTTGGTTGTCCTACTTAATTTTGTCAAACACTCTTGGTGAGTCTGGTTAATTAACGTGGATTTCAAGAGATGTTTTACACTCTTGGTGGACTTTTTGAATTCCTCAAAGTTGTTGATTAGGTAAAAATAAAGTCAGGATTCCTGGATGCTTGCTCATGTGAAGAGGGGAATTGATGCGTGCTAAATTTGATTATTTTCATGTTCTAAAGGAAAAATGTGTCATATTTAGCACCTCTGTCCTATAAATGTGTTGTTTTTGTACTACTTGACTATCCAAACCCCATTGAGGGATGTTTTAAAGACACAATTTATGAAAGAATAAAGCTCCTTCTTGGCAAAATGCCAAGTGTATGTTGAAATATCCAAAGTAAATTATTCAGGTCTCCCATACCCTCCTTCCACCATCTGAACCTGTGTTCCAATCCCTGAAACTGCCACCTGTGACCTTGGAATGTTGTAATGTCTGATTCTGTGCTTTAGTCTGGGAACTTTAACCTCTGAACTTTTTAGCTGTGCCTGTGCCTGGATGTACATTAACTCTGTAGATAACCATCTGAACAGTTCCGGAAAGAATAGTCCATTATCCAGATCACTAGGTACCTGAAAGATTACCATCTAGGACCAATCTAGAGGCTAAAAATGCAGAACTGACTCTTCTCAAGAATATACTTTTTATTATAAAACTCTAAAACTTTTCTTTCTCCTTTGGAACACTGTGGGTATTGCTTCATTGTGTTTCTGGTTTGTAAACCCTAAAATGCTTGAATAAATCTTTGTCATTTATCTCTAACCAAAGCCTCCTAACTCTGTTTGAGCTTACTTAACAAAACATTTCGTTGTTATTAGTAATAAGAATGGCTAACATTTATTGGGTACTTCAGACACCCTGATCAGAACAACACCTACATCATCTCATTTCTTTCAGTGATCTTGTAAATTAGGTTATTCTCATTCTCTAGTCCAAAAAAGTGACTCTGAGAGAAATTATAATATCCCCAAAGTCATGTTGCCCCCATTGGGCTACCATTTTTATTTAAATATGGCACACAAGAACATAAATTTCTTCCTTGTCTTTAAGCACAACCATTCAGTTCCCTCCCTCTTATCTATTCCTCCACACCCCAAATTGAATCCCAGTATTTGAGAAAAGGTATTAAGGTTTGTTTCTAGTCTACATGAAGTATAGAAATACAAAGGTGTATGGGAGTTTATTGTGGAATTTACAGCTTTTCTAAGGTTTTGAATTTTTTTCAAAATAAAAAGTTTAATTAAAAAAATACACAAAAGGATCAAAAGCAGGAACTCAAACAGAAATTTTTCTGTTTGAGCTCAGGCAGCGTGGCCCCAGGCTGACCTTGGCCTGCACCATGTCCATAGCATTATTCACAATCACCAAATGGTGAAAACAACTCAAATGTCCACTGATGGGTGGATAGTTAAACAGAAAGTGGTATATCCATGCAATAGAATATTATCCGGCCTTAAAAACTAATGAAATTCTAACACGTGCTACAAAATGGATGAACTTTGAAGACATTATGCTAAGTAAAATAACCCAGAGGACAAACACTGTATGATTCCATGTATATGAGGTAGTGAAATTTATAAAGATGGAAGTGAAACAGTAATCACCAGGGGCTGGAGAGGAGGAGACACCGGGATTTACTGTTTAATGGGTACAGTTTCAGTTTAGAATGATGAAAAGTTTTAGAGAAGAATAGTGTTAATGGCTTCACAACAGTGTGAATGTATTTGATGTCATTGAACTGTACACTAAAAAACAGTTAAAATGGTAAATTTTATGTTATGTATTGTGTATTTTACCAAAATTAACAAAAAAGAAAATAACAAAAACATTTGTCTTTAAAAGAATGAATTCATTCAGTAAATACTTATTGAATATTAATATGTTCCATACACAGTGCTAGGTACTAGAAAGACAGTTACCAGCAAGATAATCCCTTTTTTATAGAGCTAACAATTTACTAGGGTATATAGGTATTAAATAGATAGTTATGGAAGTAAAAGTGTGATTCAAAAGTCATACTATTAACATAGAACCATTTTGTCTTCAGCTGCGTCAGATCTGAATGGCATTTCTGACCACTTTCCCCATGATTATGTTACTTTCAGGGCAACGAGGGATGTATTCTTTTTTTTATTCTTCACAACAGCTAGAGTGACATTCAGAAAGATAAAGTCAGATTATGTGCCTTCCTTGCTCAAAGCCTGCGGATGAGGTCTCATCACAATGGAAATAGAACTTAAGTCCTTCCACTATTCTGCCCGGCCCCAGGGATCTGCCCAGCCATAGCTCTGATCTCATTTTCTGTCTTTACCTTCTTCTTTCTCAGAGGGAGGTCCAGTGTCTCCTCATCCAAGAAGTCCTCTGAGAATAAATGGTTATAGCTCCTCTGTCTCCACCCTCCTTAACCTAGGAAAGCCAGAGGAGAGAAAACCATAAAATAAAGAAATAATGACTTCCAGTCAAGATGATGGCATAGGCAGACATGGCTTGCCTCCTTTCACACCCACATCAAAATTACAACAAAAATATAGAACAACAATCACTCAAAACCATCAGAAATCAAGTTGAATGGAAGTCTGAGAACTATGGAATTTAAGAAACATACCCATGCAGACTGGTAGGAAGGGCGAAGATATGGAACGAGCTGGTTCCACATCCATGTGTGGTGGATAACGGTTTGGAAGGGATGTCTTGGGAGTGAGGAGCCGCAGCCCCACATGAGGCGCCCCAGCTCAGGGTTCCGGTGCCAGGAAGAAAAGTCCCCACTACCTCTGGCTTCAAAAACCAGCAGGGATTGAGTCCATGGGAGAAACTTCTGGAGCCCCAAGCAGTTTTTCTTAAAGAACCCACACACAAACTCACCTACTCAGACTCACACCCTCTGAGCTCTAGCACTGGGGTAATAGCTTGAAAGGCACCAGTGGCATAGAAGAAGGAACAAAAGTGTCTGGCATCAAGGTGAGCAGAGGCCATTGTCCCTTTTCTGAACTCCCCCCACAGAGTGGACAAGCAGGTACCATATCTGAGACTCCATCAACCTGACTAACACTATTCGCCCAGCCCTGGAGATCCCCTGAGACTCTACCTCCTCCCAACTTACGGGCTCACCCAAACTGCTTTTCCATATGAATGGCTGGTCTTAGCTCAGGCTTCACAACTTCCTAAATCCTCTCAAACAAGCAACAGCCAGCCTCAGTGAGCCCCAGGCCCAGCACTAGCAGCAGCCAGCCTAGATTCCCAGTTTGGCTTCACCTGGGAATCTCCAAGCCCAGCACAAGTAGCACCCATCTCAGATTGCTTTATAGCTCAGGCAGCGTGACCCCAGGCTGACCTTGGCCTGCACCACCCAGGAAACCCCAGAGCCTGTGTATCCAGTGGACAACCACAGACCATGGTGGAGCATCACTACCCTGCCCCTGCACAGCTGATCCTCCATGGAAGGCAGAGGGTGGTCCGTGGCTGCAGCTAGTCCTTGCAGCTGACTGGCCTGGGTAAATCCCTCCTGTTTTTCTGCCAACAACAATCAAAGCTCAACGACAAGAGGAGTATGTACTCAGCCCACACAAAGGGCGTACCTCGAGTATCCAGCTTTGGTGATAGGAGAGGTTGTGCCACTGGACCTTACACGGTACCTGTTACATTAGGCCACACTACTGAGACATGGAGTCAAAGAAACTCTACCTAATACACAGAAACAAACACAGGGAGGCTGCCAAAACAAGGAGACAAAGAAACATGGCCCAAATGAAAGAACATATCAAAACTCCAGAAAAAGAGCTAAATGAAATGGAGATAGGCAATCTATCAGATGCAGAGTTCAAAACACTGGTTATAAAGATGCTCAAGGAACTTAGTGAGGATCTCAGCAGCATAAAAAAATCCAGTCAAAAATGAAGGATATACTAATTGAAATAAAGAACAATTTATAGAGAAACAACAGTAGAGTGGATGAAGCTGAGGATCAAATCAATGATTTGGAACATAAGGGAGCAGAAAACAACCAATCAGAACAACATGAAGAAAAAAGAATCCAAAAAATAAGAATAGTATAAGAAGCTTCTGGGACAACTTCTAAAGGTCCAATATTTGCATCATAGGGGTTCCAGAAGGAGAAGAGAGAGAGCAAGAAATTGGGAATCTATTTGAAAGAATAATGAGAGAAAACTTCCCTAATTTGGTGAAGGAAATCGACATGCAAGTCCAGGAAGCACAGAGAGTCTCAAACAAGATGCAAGCAAAGAGGCCCACTCCAAGACACATCGTAATTAAAATACCAAAATTTAAAGGTAAAAAGAGGAGCTTGAAAGCAGAAAAGAGAAGTTGCCTACAGGGAAGTACCTATAAGACTGTCAGCTAATTTCTCAAAAGAAACTTTGCAGGCTAGAAGGGATTGGCAAGAGATATTCAAAGCCATGAAAAGCAGAAATCTACAGCCACTATCGCTCTATTGGGCAAAGCTCTCATTTAGAATTGAAGGGTAGATAAAGAGCTTCCAAAGCAAAAAACAAAAACAAACAAAAAACCCCCAGAACTAAAGGAGTTCATTATCACCAAACCATTATTATTATATGAAATGTTGAAGGGACTTATTTAAGAAAAAGAAGATCAAAACTGAATAAATGGCAATAAATACATATCTATCAACAATTGACTCTAAAAATCTAGATTCGAGCTAAGCAAACAAGAAGAACAGAGACAGAATCATGGATACGGAGAGCATTTTGATGGTTGCCAGATGGGAGGGGGTTGTGGGGGAATGGGTGAAGAGGTGAGAGGATTAAGATGTACAAATAGGTAGTCAGAGAATAACCACGGAGATGTAAAGTACAGTATAGGGGCTGGAGGAGCCAAAGAACTTATACACATGACCCATGGACATGAACAATAGTGGGGGGAATTGCCTGAGGGAGTGGGCGGTGCTGGGTGGAGGGGGGGCAAAGGGGGAAAAATCAGGACAACTGTAATAGCATAATCAATAAAATATAATTAAGAAAATTAAGAAAAGGAAGGAAATCATAAGTCAAATCTAGTAAACATGCTTTTGGTGCTCCTGATGGTGTTCACCACAGAAAGATAAGGGAGGGTCCTTATTAGTCACACAGGGCCCTGTGCTTAGCAGATTTGATGCCCTGCAGTTACCATCTTGTAATTCTTAATTCTTAAGATTTGAACAAAGAGTCCCTCATTTTCATTTTGCTTTATTCCTGGCGTTATGTAGCCAGCCCTGGTTCTTGTTCTTGGTATGGTATGCTTGTAACAGGCTATATCTGATTGATTGGGTTTGCTGATGATAAACAAATGGGTTTGAATGGAGTTATGGAAAGGGTCATTGTCTACTGTGGAGATGTTGTATCACTGAAATAGACTTCCCTGCATCACTTAGAGGCCATTTTTGTACATCTGGGCCAGGGTTCGTCCTAATGCATAAAGAAGTTTGAGGGGAGTTACACTGACAACTGCTGGGTAAGGGTGTGTTATGGACTGAATGTCCGTGTGTTGCTGGTGGAAATGGGGTCCTCTCACAGAGTTATAAGAAAAGCATTTTGAGAGACCCATGCATGGAAGGATGAGCTGTAGTGGTAAGATTTATTGGAATAGAAATAGAAGGCTGCCCCCATCTCTGCTAATCCTGCTATGGGAAAGCCCAGTCTTGTCTTCATTAAGCCCAGGAAAAGGGCCAAAGTCCAAAAATTCTGTGCCATGTCAAAGCTTAGTTCAGTTCAACCTCTGTCCCTATCCGGGTAGCATCGTCTGTTCCCAGCTGCACTTCAGCTGGTGCTGCATTGCTGTACTTGGCTCGCACTTGGGACCTATGCTTAGAGTCCGCATGACTGCTGGGCCCCAGGTGGCTGCTAGGCCAGCATGGTTGCTATGGAGAGAAAATGCGTGAACTAACAGGGCAAGCACATGTTACGGGGCAGGTGCATGTTGCCAAGTGGGAGAGAGCTTTGTTAAGCTTGAATTATATTTTGTTGGGCTTGGGAAGCACCAGGTACTCTTTCAAGCCAACCAGTCAACTTTCCAATCCTTTTCGGGCAGGTGTTGGGTCCTCCCCTAACCCAGCAGTCCCCAACTTTTTGGCACCAGGGACTGGTTTCATGGAAGAAAATTTTCTGTGGATGGGGGGAGAGGGGACAGGAGGTGGAGCTCAGCTCAGGTGGTAACGAAATTTTGCTCACTAGCTATCCATTTGCTCACCTCCTGCTGTGTGACCTGGCTCCTAACAGCAGTGGGGGCCCTGCCCTAACCAATCCATTTTCTAGATCTTCCAGGCTAGACAGGCGTTTATGGTCACCCTCTTGGATTCTACCGTGTATGCCTCATAGTAGGACTTCCAACTGTGCCATAGTGGCTTCCATTGCACATGTGCTTACCATCTCCTGCACCAGCTTGACTTCTACTGGGCATGTGCCTAGCAGAGACATTTCCCACTTATGTTTTATCCCTCCCCCAACCCCAACTGGCAAGTGGACCAACTGTACCCTGGGGAGATTGGAAAGACAGTCCTTCCTCTCTACATGGGGGAGGGAGGGGCAATGCTGCAATTCCCTGGGGAGCCCATGAATGCTGCAACTTCCTAGTGAAGCAGGCTTTGTGTTCAGTTCAGCTCCCTAGTTTATTATGCTTAAATACTGATTCCTTTCGCCCCTTTCCTTATTAATATCTAGCTTCCTACCCTAACATGTGTACCCCTATCAGGGGTGTCCAACCCATGGCCCGTGGGCTGCACGTATCCCAGGATGCCTATGAATGCAGCCCAACACAAAATCATAAATTTACTTAAAACATTAGGAGATTTGTGTGTGTGTGTGTGTGTGTGTGTGATTATGTGTCACAATGTATATAATGTATGGCCCAAGACAACTCTTCTTCTTCCACTGTGGCCTGGAGATGCCAAAAGGTAGGACACCCCTGTGGCCTAAATCATATTTTGAAGACCTAACCCCCAGTGTGGCTGTATTTGGAGTAAACATGTAATTAAGTTTACACACATATACAAAAAAGGGATCATGTGAGCACACAGTGAGATGGAGGCTGCCTACAAGCCAAGAGAAGAGACCTCAACATGAAATCTACCTTTCTGGCACCTTGATCTTGGACTTCCCAGCTTCTAGAAATGTGAGAAAGTAGGTTGCTTTTAAACTATCCAGACTGTGATATTTTGTCATGGCACCTGGAGCTGATGACAACCTCTCAATCTTGTGGGACTGATTTGACAATCTCATCCTTATGTAACCTTATGTTCCCATTCCTGGGTGGTGTAAACAACAGGGATTTATTCTCTTACCGTTGTGGCAGTCAGAAGTCTGAAATTAAGGCATCAGCAGGGCAAGGTTCCCTCCGAAGGCTCTAAGGGAGGAGCCTTCTGGCCTCTTCTAGCTGCTGGTGTCTGCCAGCAGTCCTTGATCTCTCCGGGCTTATGCACGCCTCAGTCCAGTTTCTGCCTCCTTTCACACAGCCTTCTCCCTCGTGTATCTGTGTCCAAATGTCCCTTCTAAGGACACCAGTCTTTGAGTTTAGGGCCCACCCTAATCCAGCATGACCTTGAAGGAAACCAAAGATGTTGCCGCCCTGAAGCTGCCTTCTTGGGATATTGATTTTAACCTGTTTATTAAGAAACAAAAAACTCAGAAAGAATGTTTGACCCTCCCCCTTTTCCTGGTCAAGAGATTCAAACAGAGAAACCTGCTTCAGGAAGAGGATGTTAGAATGTCACCTTAGCCTACTAGAAACCCTCTGGGTCCCATTGTTTCCGAGTTGCTTAGCAAGAACTTTCTTGCTATGTATGCTGTGCTCTTCTTCTACTATCTGTAAATCGCCCATTCTCATTTCTGAAATCTAATACCCCATTCTCCCCGTTTCTCTTTTGTCCAAAATTTCTTCTACATATGCCCAGTGTCACCTCACTGTCTTTGAAATTTTCGTGCTTGTGTGAATTTTCCATGTACATGTATTAATATTTAATTATCTCCTGTTAATCTGCTGTCTGTGTTAATGTGATTATTAGCCCAACCAGAAGAACTTAGAAGGTGGGAGAAAAGTGTGTGTGTGTGTGTGTGTGTGTGTGTGTGTATAAGTTAACACACCATATTAATGTATTAGCTCCTACAACCTCGTTCTAACTTGATTATATAAACAAAGATCTTGTTTCCACATAAGGTCACATTCGCAGGTATTGGGCATTAGGACTCGAACATACCTTTTTGGGGGACATAGTTCTACTCATTGCCAATATGAGTTTGCTTTGTTTATATTTTACCTTTCTTATTGCACCTCACTAGGATAGGTTGAGCTTCCATGGAGGCAGGCCTGGTCGTCTTCTTTCCCTGCGTCTAGCCCCAATGCCATGAGCAGTGCTTGCTACACCAAGCAGTTGTTCAAAAACAGTTTGTTGAATTAATAAATGAGTTTTAAATTCTGATGCAGCTATTCAGATGAAAGTTCTGGCGTTGACACATACCTGGCTGCACTCTCGCTTTGTCAGGGATGAGTGCCCCAGAAAACAGCAGTGACCTTGTACAAACCCTGGAAGAAATGGTCCACCTAGGGATTTTTGAAAATTTTCAACCAGAACAAGAAATAGCTTGTCGCAGTTGATGCATTATTAGTCTTTCAAGAACAAGCAAATAGTCTCAGAGATTTTGTTTGAATATGACAAAATGTACTGAAAAGAAATTAAACCCACACAGAGATTTAATGTCTTCTCTTGATCTGTCGTAATACGAGAAAAATATTTAAAACATTTTTGTACATGTCACATTCTCATTGACAAGAAGGATATCAGAATTGTTACTATTAATACAGTTTTTACAAGCGTTGACCTCACTGCTGAGCCCCACCATTGTTTAGGTTTGATTATCTGGTTTTTGTCTCCCCTCCTAAGATTCTTGGCATTATGCCTCAGAATTATCACTCTGTTGACCTACTAGACTCATCAATAAGCCTAATGTAGCTCGGAACAGAGAAGCAGATATTTAGTTGGTTTTCAACTAGCAGAACCTCAAGTTCGATTGCATTTGCTACATCTCCAGCTCTTGTGAGGACATTTGACTAAAAAAAATTATTTTCTGGGGCCTGTTGGTTGAATCTACCTTAAACTAGATCAGGCAGCAAGGATCTGGTGTTTTTGGAAACTGAGACTAGGTTTAGAACCCCTACTGTGACCTTTACTAGCTGTTATGGTCTTGGGCAAGCCACTCTGAACCTGTTACTTCATTTGTAAAATGGGGACTAATATCTGCTTTTCAGATTAAATTTTTCAGATTAAAAGAGATACTACAGGTGACATTTCTGGTCCAGTGCTTCCAAAGAGATCGAGCAACATCCGAGGGGCTGGAACGAGGTTGAGATGATATTTTCCTGAATTTCTTTTGGAGTTGATTCATTAAAATTATTCAAATTGGGCTGGCATCCCAGAAGTTCTTTGTTTACTTTTAACCTTTTTGACAAAATAAGCAGTGTCCAAGAAGGCAATAAAAGTTAGATTTGGTTAACTTCCTGTTATTTCTAAATTATAACTGTATCTTGACATCCGTGTCATTTCTGGTGTGAAGGGGTGGGAGTCGAGCACCAGAAGGGAATCTAAGATGTCTTGGGCATAGACAGACTCTTTCTTCCCATACTTTTAATACTCCTATCAGGTAATTAGCTCCAGCATTAATGTTATAATTGGATAGCCAAAGTGCACGGTAAAGCTTTGGTTAAAAATAAAAATAGCATTGGTGATTACTGCAAGTTACTGAGGCTGTGGAGTGGAGTGTTCAAACTATGGCCCAAATGCCAGCTCCCACCCTTTCTGGCTGGGTTTCTTGGGTCCAGTCACTTTACCTCTCCAAGCTGCAATGGGCTGTTGAGTGAACTCAAAAAGACTCTGGAGACTTTGGCTAGAAATAAAAGACAATGATTTATTTATGGGTCTTAGAGTTTGCAAACTACAAACATAGCTAGGAATAAACCCAATAATGTTCCGAGGAGCAGAGGAAAATCATTCGTTTTTATAATGTAACTGAATTACGAGAGAGAATGGAGCTCTGCATCCTTAAGATTCTTAGATTTTTAATGAACTCATCCTGATGAGTTAATTAATATCAACAATTATGATAATGATCATCAAATGGGGCATTGGGTAGTCTGGTCACACAGAGGTTTTCTTTGAGGAGGTCTTACATTTGCCTGGAATTCGGGCACCAAAGCATATGGCACTGATGAGAATCTGTGTAGCATCTAAGACAGGACTGGAGAATTACAGAAAAGTTTAAAAATTTAAATGTCGAAAATACATATTTATTGTTTTTCCTCAAGCTTCAAGCTCTGTTAATTATTTAGCATAAGGCTGGAAAAGCACCCTAGTCTCACTCTGTCCTTAAGGTTCATCCATAAAATGGGAATGATACTAGGACCCACGTCCTAGCATTGCCAGGAGGATTAGACAGGCTTGCTCATGTGAAGTGGCTGGAGCAGCATCTGACATATGGTGAGCACAGTGCAGATGTCAGCTCTCATTTCATCTAAGCTTCTCCCTTTTTCTGTTGCAGAGTCTTTTGTGCCTCTGGAGCACATTTACCACAGTGGTTTATTCTGCTTACTGTTCATCCAGATGGAAATTTTAGACGCAAACAAGGCGAGCATTAGCCTAAACTCAGAACCTGAAATTGAGTTTGCAGTGGGCTTGCTCGAAGTGCCATTGAACAGGATTGCCATTGAACACAATGACGACTTGAGGAAAATTTAGTCTTTTAGGGGGTAGGAGGTATGGCCTTTGCAGTGACAAATGCTTCCTTGGATGTGCAGAGTGAGGTCGGTACCACCCCTGGGGGTGGGGGTAACGTTTGCTTCACTACTCCACTGCGCAGAAGATGACACAGAGACTGCCACCATTCTTAAAAATGGAGTCCTTTTGTCAGGAGTCCCTAAGACTGTATTGTATTTGCTCACCTTATTTTAGAGCTAAAATAACATGTTTTTAATTAATTTTAAGTGACGATGAAGTCACTGTAAAACATACAGCAGGGAACGTGTAGTGTGGGCATTCCTGCCTTCACAGTCACTCGCATTTGCTTTGCCATCCAGGGAGAGCCATGTTTTCCCAAGCGCGCCTGGGGGGCTCTGGTCCGAGGAGATATCTGTGGTGCAGTGGTCTAAAAAGTTTGGGAAACACTGGGTTCTTTAATTAACGAGTTCATTCATGTAAATACTAGTTTCACTCACTCATTTATCACATGCTGATTGAGTGCCCCTTTTGTTCTGTATTGTTTGAGGAGAGGGGATATGATACTGAGCTAGACTTGATCACTGATTTCCTAGAGCTTAGAACCTAGTAATGATGACTGCAGGACTTCTCAGGGCCTTTATTAACCAAACATGATTAATTTGCTCAAAAAGGAGTGGAATATCCTGTCTTTTCTGGTCTGAAAACCTTTTTTTTTAAAAAAAATATCTTTTGATTTAGTATTCCTTGGAACACACCTTAGGAAATTCTTGGGATAGGATTATAGTTACTGCATCATGGGCACCATAAGCACCCCCAACTTTAGCTGTGCTCAGAGACGATAAGAAAATGCCAGCAGCAGCAAGGTTACATCTTAGAAAGTAGACACCTCCCTTCTCTTTCCAATCTACTGACCTTTTGGCAAGTATGTACAAGACACATCCCAGATGCCAATGGAAGTGCTGCGGATATGAGTAAGAAAATAGCAGAAGCAAACAGTAGTTGATACTTGTTAATAAGCACTTAATGTATGTCCAGCCCTCGGCTAAGTGCCAGTTTTCTTAAAATATAATGCCAGTGATAGCTGACATTCACTGAGTATGGGCTTCACACAAATCATTGTATTTAATTTTTTTTTTTTAATCCTCAAGTGGGGACAATTTTTCTTCGCTTTTAGAGACAGAAGAAGGGAGAGAGAGAAACAACGATGTGAGAGAGAAGTATCAGTTGGTTGCCTCCCTTAGGTGCCTGAACTGGGGATTGGTGCCCAGACCAGGGACTGTACGTGTTCAGACTGTGGCTTGAACTGGAAACCTAGGTATGTGCCCTGACCGAGAACAGAACCTGCAACCTTTTGGTTATGGGATGATGCTCCAGCCAACTGAGCAACACCGGCCAGGGTGGTATTTAATTTTTTACGTTAACTCTGTGAGGTCAATACTTCATAATCCCTACTTGGTAGATGAGGAAATAAAGGCACAGAGAGGTGAAACAGTGTGCTCAGGACACCCAGCTAGGTAGTGGCAGAGCTGAGATTGGGTAGAATCCCACATTCTATTACATTAACCCTGGGGTTTTCAACCAAGGGTGATTTTGCCCCTAAGTGACAGTTGGCAAGGCCTGGAGGCAGTTTTCTTGTCACTAGTTGTGGTGGGATTGCCCTTGGCATCCAGTGGGCAGAGGCCAGGAATGCTGCTAAACATCCTACGGTGCACAGGAAGGCCACCGACAACAGAGAATTATTGGTCCAAAATGTCATTAGTACCAAGGTTGAGAAATCCTGCTTTAGCCAATACATTGTATGGGTTTTAGTTCCACTTGAGTGCCTTACAGTTTAGCGGGGAGACGTAGCAAGTGCACACACTAATTTTAATCCAAGCCAAGAGACACACTACAGAAAGGGTGTAAATCTCTTTTATGGCACTCATTCAGGACTTTTTATTTCTTTATAAACTCTTCATTGCCACAACCACTTTACTGCCAACACCGCTCAGGGCTATTGCCCAGCCAAGGGAAGCTACTCCAACCAGTCCTCAAGTTGATCTCTGGGGCCTCCTAGTGACTTCAGGAGAAACTCCAGCCTCCTGGAGACTTCACAAAGTCCTTCCCTGTCTGAGCCTCTCCTGCCGCATTTCCGGCCCCAGCTGCTCCCGCCTCCACATCCTCCCTGCTGGCTACCCTGTCCTTGCTGGGGCATCTGATGCAGGCTGCCCTCTGTCTGGAAGCCTTCCTGCTCCTCTTTGGTTTTGCAAACTCTGCTCACCCTTTAAGATGTTGCTCGAAGATGCTCTTCTCCTTTACACTTTCTTGATTTTCCCAGAATGAGTAAATTGCACGGCTGTGTTTTCTGCTCCTTGGATATAGCTCTGGGATTCATGGTCATGTTAAGACTTGCTGATTTACATGTCTCCTGTCCATCTGTCTATCTGTTTGTCCCTTTTTCTATGGCTTCTAAGCCTAACTATCAACTGTGCTGATGGGTATGTTAAAAAATACAGCCTTCACCACTGCATTTTGACACAGTAAATCTAGGACGAAGCTCAGGAATTTATATATTTCTACATTCTCAGGGGGTCCTGTGTGTTCTAAAGTTTGTAAACCACTTTGTGGTTATTCAGATGTTGGCTAAGATGCCCCCTCCTCAGGGAGGCCTACCTGACCTCCCTGACCACCCTTCAGGGCCTTGCCAGTCTCTTCCATGTTATTTTGTTATTTTTATGCAGAGCACTTCCCATTGTTTGACATGTTTTTTTGTTTATTTGGATAACTGCTAGAGAAACAGTATAATATAGAGGTTAAGAACATAGATCCTATGGCCTGGGTCAGGGTCTTGATCCATGTGGTATTTACAAGCTGAGTGATTTTGTCAGGTTATTCCCTTGCTCCAAGTATCCCTTTCCTCATCCGTAAAATGGGGATAATAATAATATCTATAGAATAAGGTTGATGTGAGGATTAAATCAGTAAGATGTGAGATGTGCTCAGAAGAGCACCTGGAAGCCGGTTTAGCCCTCTGTACTCATTAGAAGTTATTATTCGTTAGTCTGTTTCTCCTATTAAAATGTAAGCCCCACAAGGGCAGACATTTGTGACTGCTTTTGTCACTGCTGTACTCTCAACCCCTAGAACAATGCCTGACCTACAGTGGGAGCTCAGCCAATATTTACTGGATGGATGGATGGATGGATGGACGGACGAACGGATGGACTTGAGTGTGAGCCAAGGGGACTGTGACTGATTCATCTCTTTATGCTGAATGCCTGTCATGGGACTGGCCCAGAGTAGGTGCTTGGCAAATATTTGTTGACTGAATTCATTATCGAGGACTGAGTAGAACATTGGGGATTTTTTGGAATACACAATGGCTGGGGATGTGTTGGTAAAGAATTTTGATATGTTTTTGAGAAAGGTCATAAAGAATCTGAAAGCAGGGACATTGAGGGCATTCCAAGCAAAGACCCAGTTTGAGCAAAGGTTCAAAGGCATAGAAATGTGGCGTATATTTTGTGAATAGGGAGTGAGCGGTCCAGTTTGGCTGCAGCTCAGGTGCAGGGGAGCTGTCCAGGGGAGCATAGTGGTTGAAAGCCAGACTTTCAGATTGATCAGCTCTGCTTTTCAGCCCTAGCTAGTGGCTGGAGGTGAGTTATCATATCTCTGAGCCTCTGTTTCCTTACCTCATAGGTTTGTCCTGTGGATTAAATATAATATAGATAATGTGTTTTTCACATTATATTAACTCATCAAATATATGCTGAGTACCTGTTATATACTAAGCAGGCGCCGTCAGTGTTCCAAGGAGGGTGTAGCCCCGCCTGGCACATGGTGGAACTCGGTG
Source organism: Mormoops blainvillei (assembly GCA_004026545.1). Lineage (NCBI taxonomy): Eukaryota > Metazoa > Chordata > Mammalia > Chiroptera > Mormoopidae > Mormoops > Mormoops blainvillei. The sequence goes on along the minus strand of PVJD01001582.1, from coordinate 218,855 downwards.
GAAGTTTTCTGTCATTACTGCTATTACCATTATAATTGGGGGCTTTGAAAGCCAGACTAAACAAAGCACTGGGACACGGCTCTGTGGGCTTCACGGGATTCCCATGAGAAGGAGGGGTGTGATTCATGGGGACGTTGGGAATGTGAGTGCAGCAGGCTGCTGTAGAATGGTTTCGGGAGAGCTGGGACTACACGTGGAGCATTTCTGTGAAGAGGCTTTTGTGCCAGCCTGGAAAGGAGGAAAGGTGGGCTTGAAGGCTGTGTGCATGGAGCGTGGGGGAACAGGACAACGTGGACATGTTGGCTTGGAGAGGTCTGGGCACTGACTGGCTACAGCGAGGCCTGAGATGGGTGAGTCAGAAATAGCTCCCAGTTTCCAGCCTCAGCACTGGAAAGCTGGTGCTGCTGCTGGGGTTAGAGAAGTCCGGGAGGAGCTCCGCTGCCCAGGGCAGCTGATGAATGAGTGGTGGGACCCACTGAGATTGAGATCCTGACAATCACCTAAGAGGAAACACCGTCGTCCAAGAGGGAGGTTGAGAGAGGAGAACCTGGAGTAGCGTCCTTGGAAACACATGTAATCGAGGGTGTGGGTGTGAGCCTCGGTCAGCCAACACCCACAGTAGCTGGGAAATAGACCCAGTGGTCTGATAACAGGGGTCTGGGTGGGACACAGACAGTCTGCTCCCCAGTGGTCAGGAAAGGCTTTTAAGGAGGAGGCACTGAAACTGAGACCCGAAGGACATGGAGGGTCTGCTGAGGGGGAGCCTGGGGCTCAACATTCCAAGCAGCGCACTCGTCCTGATGTAGCAATGAACTTGGGTGGCCCAGCACGAGGTCAGAGCATTGGCAGGGCTAGATGAGTCATAGTGAGCAGTCTGGATTTTAGGCCTAGAGCAACGAAAAGCCTCTGGAGGGGTTTCAGTGAGCAATAGCTGAGACCTAATTTATGGGTTAAGGTCTGCTTAAGGGCTGTTGTGCAGAAAATAGGTTAGGGTAGGGGAAACAATGGAAACATACCATGCTAAACACTTTATAGGTATTCATGAAAATTCCACAATTGATTCCCATTTCTTGGAGGTGGTAACTGAGGCCCAGAGAGGGTAAGCAAGCTGCCCAAAGACACACAGCTAACCAGTTGGCAGAGCTGGGATATGATTCTAGGTATTGTTGATGCAAAGTCTCCTACCACAGGAAGCATACGGTCTTCTTAGGACCTGCCTTGTTCTTCATCATATCTCAGCAATGTTTAGCTCAGGGTAGAAGCTCAATAAATGTGTTGAGTAGAAGAGTGTAGGAGTAAGTGAATCTGAACAGGAAGGGAGGAGCAATCAGGAACATGCTGGGTCAGAGAAGTTGAGAGAGGAGGGGGTTAGAATAAGGCGGCAGTTGCGTGGTGGTCATCAAAATTGAACTTTCCCAGGAGACACATTGGACCCTGGAAAAGATGCTGGAATTGGAGAGTGGAAGTCATTATGACCCTGGCTCAGGCAGGCTTGGGTGACGTAGGGAGGAAACCAGATTGCAGTGGATTAAGGAGTGAGGGGGTGGTGAGACTTGCTCTCCTGATTCAGCTGTGGCAGCCGTGGTTCTCCGCCCACAGGTGCGGGCATGACATGCAGCGGGAATGCGTGCAGCCACACGTGCCTCATGTATGTAGGTGGGTGGGGGAGGAGGTGGGGGAGGACGGAGGCCGGGGCGGGTATCGGGAGCGCAGAGCCTGAAACAGAATGGAGTGCAGCGTGGGCTGCCTCGGGACCACGTGTGCCCACATCCTCACTGGCTCATGTGGTAGGAATAGAACAGTGTGGAAAGCACTCCATTGGGTGCCGGAGTGCCTCTCTTTGGAGATGGCAGTGAGAAAGAGGGCAGGAAGGGAGAGAGAAAATGGTCCGTAGGGCTAAGCAGCCAGTCCCATGGGGTTTTCCATGGGGCTGTTAGTAGGAGTAGTGATGCAAAATAGCTAACGCGTATTGAGGGCCTACTGTGTGCCAAGCACTGAGCAAAGTGTACTGAATCTCCCTGATAATCTCATCCTTAAGAGGAACATAGTAATAATATTATCCTCGTGTTGTAGATGGGGAAACTGGGGTCCAAGTTAAGGCACTTCCGTTGGAACCTGGGATTGGCAGACTCAAAGTTCATGCCCCAAGCCCTTAGCCTCTTTTTGGTACTGCTGCCTTCACCCAAACTTTCTCGATAAAGTGTAACCACCTTTCTGGGATGCTGACATGTGGGATTTGGACTCAGTCACTGCCCAGTGACTGTGGGTCCTTCTCTTTCATTCATTCAATGACAGATGTTTATTGAATACCTTCCGTGTGCCAGGTGATATGCTAGTTGCTGGGAGCTCATTCATGAACTAGACTATGCGTGTGATCTAATGGAACTTAAATCCAATAGAAGGAGATGGATAACATGTGAGTAGATAAACTAACTAGATAATTTTTCATCATAATAGGTGTTAGAAAGAAAATAACGCAAAGTAATGAGAGAGAGAGAAGCACATTGGCCGGGAGCCTTCGCGTGGACCAAACAACAGTGTTTGTCATGATGTTCTGTCTTCTTCCCCAAACGGAGGGGCCCAGAAACCTCATCCCAGAGGTGCTGGACCCTGGGGAATCCAATAAAAATGTGGAAGCCTAGTGTGGGGATTTGGGAAAAGACCACCTGACCCTTCCATTGGTTATATTATCCTTAGCATGAAGAAAAGGCTCAGAGAGTTTCAGTAACCTGCTTAAAGTCACAGAGCTAATAAATGATGAGGCCAGGACTTGAACCTGGCCAGTTGGGTTCTGGAACCTATAACCTCCACCAATAGGCTATTAGAGAGAACAGAAACTTCTGGTAAAAATGCAAGCATCAACCCTGGGAAAAAATAATGCATGGGGCTATTCATAGCTGTGGCATGAATTTCAGGGTGTGAAGGGCTCTTAGTAATCATTTAGGGGCATGGAGTCTGAAGATCAGGGAGATGTCCCTGCCCAAGGTCGCACAACTAGGCAGTCGGGGAGCTGGGTTAGGAGCCTGAGGACAGATGTCTCCAGAGGGTATGTCACTGTCTCCAGCATGAGGCTCATTTCAGATGGCACTTGTCAGCTGATCACCCTGGCTCTGTCAGCCACGCTGGCTGTACATAGCAACCAGTCTTTACGGGCACGGACATTTCTATGCCCTTTTTTCAGGCAAAACTCATCCCAGAACTTGAGTAACTTTATATCTGGGGACACATTTCACGGAGCCCCGGGCAGCTGAGATGGCTCTCGCTGGGTGACAATGACTCATTTTTATCTCCCCGTTGCTTTTGAACCTGTGCCCGCTACAGATAACCTTGCAGGAGGCTGCAGCTGCCCTGGAAGGTAGCTGCTCCCCGATCCTCTTCCTTGCTCTGTCTGCAGCCAAGGTGGCATCCGGTCTTCCCATCCTGTGCCTCCCTTGACCTCCCTTGTACCCGCCTCTCCTCTGGTGTCTACAGTCTGCCTCCTTAGGGAAGGAAACTTGCCACTATTTGGGCCCAGAATGAGTAACTGGTACTTAGAAGGAAAATACAGATGCCAAACCTGTCAGCACATTTGCCTGAATTTCGCCCATGTTCTTTCAGACCCTGATTTCACGTGGCCCAGAGTGTTCCAACTTGCTTTCTCAGGCCCCATTTTCCGTTTCTCCCTGGGCTAAATATGGCTGGGAGCAGGAGGGACCCAAAGCGGGCCCCTTGGCTTTGGGGCCCCAGGTGATGAAGCTATGCAGACAGAAGAAAAGGTGACTCCCACAGATGGCGATGACACAACCAAGACATTGGTAGGCAGCCTTGATTTGAGCCTCCTCTGGGCATCTCATCTGTCAGAGCCAAATTTGTTGGGCTCTTGTTCTGACAGTTCAGTCATTGCCTGTGTTCACTTATTTACTCAACAAACAAGTATTGAGCACTCCAGTTCATTGCTGGAGATGCTACAGAGAACAGGCCACACAAAGTGCCAGCCATCATGGAGTTTATGGTATTGAGTTTATAGTTGTTTGGCAGGGGAGATAATCCTTAAACAAGAACAAGCATTACTGAATTACTACACTTGTGACAAGTGCGATGCAGAAGAGTAGAGGTATAGAAAAAGGGGGATCTGACTCTGGTTGGGGGGTCTTCAGGGACTGTGTCTTCACCCCAACTCACCGCCCCGCTGTGGACAGCTCCAGGCAGCTCTCTGACCCTGCTCCCTTTCCGTGCGCAACAGAGGCACATGGAGATGAGCACACAGAATGAGGGCAGCTGGGGTGACTGGACCCCAGTCCATTCTGTGGGTTAGCCTGATAAGTGAGCACATTTTCCCTGTGCAAAGGTCTTGTGACTCTGTTCAGATGTCCCTGGTCCTCAAAGTAGAATGTGAGATGGAGTGTGTTCTAGGTACAGACTGATGGCACTGGAACTATCTGTGTGTGTGTCTCTCTCTTTTCTATCCATCTATCCATCCACCCACCCATGCATTGATCCACTTATTTTATCTTTCTATTTCCCCCCTCCACCTACTTTAAAAGAAATTGAACCCGAATACAGGTAGAATATAGGCTAGGGTTATTCATACTTGGCACTCTTGAAATCTCGGTCCAGATAGTTCTTCCTCACCCAGGTGCTGTCTTGTGTATTGTATAATGTTGAACAGCATTTCTGGCCTCCACCCACTAGATTCAGGTAACACCCTGTCACCACCCCCAACTCTGATAATCAAAAAATGTTCCCAGATGATACCACATGTCCCCTGGGAGGTATAAATGCCCCAGGTTAATAACCCCTCTCACAGGCCATTAACTCCCCTGCCCCCACTGCCATCCCAGACCATCAGTCTCACACTTGACTTTTCCCAATGAGGTGACCAGCAAGGACCCAGCTGTCATTCCTTTCCTTTTTACATGAAGACACTGAGGCTCCAAATGGGTGTCATCTTCCACTGGGCTAGGGACAGAGAGAGCCAAGCCTGTGTCTGGGGCTGAGCCAGCCGCTGGATTGGTCTGTCTCATCTGCACACATTGCCTCCTGCCCTGGACCACGGTTCTGGGGAGTGTCCCCTGGGGTTTCGGCACCCCCGAGACTCTCCCAGCTGCTGTTCTCCCCAGTCCATGCCCCTCTCCCAGCTACCTGCCTTCCACAGGGAATTCGTCGCTTCCCCTGCCATCCAGGTAATTTCCTTCACAAACTGATACGGCTCTGGAGGATTTCTCCAACTTTAAAGGGAGTTCATGTGACTACATGGAGTTCTCAACAGAAAATTAAATTGTAGCATTAGAGAATCATAGAGCTTAATGGGACTTAGGGAGGAAGCGCACATTTCACGTATGTGGAGCCTCCTCTAGCCCTTGGCTCGATTCTTTCTGGGCACTTTAGAAAATGCGCAGACTCCTCCCCTGACCCTCTTATCTGACCTTTATGCCACTTTCAACACACAATTATTTATTAAACAAGATTACCACCTGCCGGGCTCTGCTCTAAGTATAAGAGGTCCTCAGATAACTTCTCTTTCAAACTTGTTTCCTTATAACATTGATGAGATTTCTAGAGACTTAACTCTTATTTATATATTTAGTCTATGGGAAAACTGGTTTTGTTATACTTGTATGCTGTTTCACCTAAAGTCAGAGAACTTACTGACGGCATTAAGAGAGGATTTACTGTACTGGGATTCAGAAGTATCCTTGCATTCATGGTGCTTAAAGTCTACTCGATATCTACCGATTTCATTTTCTTGATTGCAAAATGCTCTTTATTGTAAGATGCACTCTTAATTTAACAGAGGACTTTGGGTGATAAAAGGAAAGGAAGAAGTGAAGGAAGGAACAAAGAAAAGAAGAGAGTCTATATTGAATGTACACACTTGAGGTAGGAAGTTTCAGAAGCATGAAAATATGATAAACTTTGATTTGAGGGGACCAGAAAAAGTATGCCTATGGCTGCAGAAATGCAACATATTTAGTAACAATATCCTAAAGGCCCAGTAGATGGGGTTTTATGAAAGTAGGTGTATTAGTTTGCTGGGGTTGCTGTAACAAAGTACAACAAACTAGGTAGTTTAAAACAACATAAATGTGTTCTCTCATGTGCATTTCTGAAACTTCTGGTGATGGATGGCAATCTTTGGCATTCCTTGGTTTGTGTTTGAATAAATCCAGTCTCTGCCTCTGTCATCACATGGTGTTCTCCCTGTACGTGTGTCTGTGTCAAAATTATCCTCTTCTTATCAGGATACCAGTCAGATTGGATTAGGTCCAGGCTCTATTCCAATAAAACTTCATATTAATTAATTATGTCTGCAAAGACCTATTTCCAAATAAGGTCAACTTCAGAGGTACTGGAATTTAGGACTTTAACATATCTTTTTTTGGGGGTAACACAGTTCAGTTCCGAAAGCAGCTGGTATCTGTTGTACTCTGTTCCTGTTCCTGTTTGTGACAGTATTTCTCCGTTCTGTCTCCCCTTTCATATGGCTCCTTCCTTTACATCCTTCCTTACGTGAATGTAATACAGACTTGAAATATCTTTTTATTTGCCATTTTGTGAAGTATGGTTTTATCTTAAACTAAGAAACCCATTGTAATATTTTCCTATTGTTGCTGTAACAAATTAACACAAACAGTCCAAAATGAGTCTTGTTGTGGCTAAAATCAAGGTGTCAGCAGGACTGTGTTCCTTCTAGAGGCTCCAGGGAGAATCTGCCTTCTTGTCTTTCCAGCTCCTAGAGATTTCCTACATCCCTTGGCTCATGGCCCCTTCCTCTAACTTCAAAGTACATCATTCCAACTTCTTCCATCATCTAACCCTCCTGTCTTCCTTTTATAAGGACATTGGGGCCACCTGGGTAATCCAGACTCACTTTCCCATCTCAAGATCTCAACTATATTTTCTATATCCTTTTGCCATTAAGGTAATGGATTTACAGGTTCTACGGATTAGGTTGTGAACATCTTTTGGTGGGGGGAGAACATATTGTGTTATATCGGTGTGCCTCTCTTTCTTTCTTTAAGACATGCTCTTCCAGAGACTATTAAGATAAACTCTTCCTCATCAAAGATGCTATGTTGGACCACCAGAGAGGTTTCTTCAGTTGCAACACAGACCCAGCTTTGCTGTTATTGCTCATTTAAACCTGTTGCCCTGCTAGACTTTAAGCTCAATGAGGGCAGGCCCATCTCTAGCACCATAGCAAACCCTCAAAACATAGTCATCAAATATGACACCAGTGAGTTCTGATTTCAGCTGACTGAGCCACTGACAGCAAGTTTTTTTTTTTAAGATTATATTTATTTATTTATAGAGAGAGGGAAAGGGGAGAGGAAAGAGATGGAGAGAAACATCAATGGGTTGCCTCTTGCACACCCCCAAACAGGGACTTGGCTCACAACCCAGGCGTGTGCCCTGATTGGGAATTGAACCAGTGAACTTTTGGTTTGCAGGACAATACCCAACCCCCTGAGCCACAGCAGTCAGGGCACTGGGAGCAAGTTTTATTCAACCTCTAGGCACTTCAGTTGCCTCATGTAGGCAAGTAGGTGGTAGAGACATGCTTTACATTCATCACAGGTATTTTTAGCTTATCTATATATCTATCTATCTATCTATCTATCCATCCATCTATCCTATCCATCTCTCAGCCATCCATCCATCCATCCATCTAGCCATCTAAAATTGAGAGGCACAGGTGAATGGATTGTTTGAGGAGCAGCTTCAGACGGAAAGACTTGAGTAGTCAGAAAATCCTGGCTTTGAATCATAACTATGCTATTTTATTGTGTGACCTTGGGGTAGTTACTTAGCCTATCCAAGTCTTACTTTACTCATCTGTAAAAATGGGGATACCTCTAGTACCAACAGAGTTAAATGGAACTGTATATGTAAGCACAAGGGCAGACTGACTGCTTTAAAAATGATAGCAGTGAGTATTACTGTTATTGACAACATTTGACATGATAAAGCCCATTACAAATACTTTTCTCTTTCAGAGACCTGCTACTAGGCAAAGCAATGTGGTTTACTTCCTATTACCCAAAACTCCATCTCTTCATCAGTTCCCTATTCCTCAGCACTTGTTCTGTTCCGGAAACTTGGCAGGTAGTGCGTGCAGTTATTTTCGGAGGAATGAGTGGGTAAAATCAGCAGCATTTCCCCCAGAGTGTCTGTGCCAGGGAGTATGAGTTTATGGTGCATCTGTTTTGTGTATAAAAGCCTTGTCCTGCCCCAGTGCCACCCACCCTCCTCAGAGGCAGAACAAGCAGGGACCCAGGCTACGTCCTGCACGGCCCTTCCCTGCCAGGGGTGCACTTGCTGATCTTGTGGGAGGGAGATGGTAAGGCTGGCTTTGTTTCCAGGATGCTGAATGAGCAGAGGAAAGAGATCATCGTAGGAGGGTCAGAGTCTCTGGAGGGACTTGAGAGCAGAGTTCAGGGGGTTCTTCCCCGCCCTGCAGCCCAGCCTGAGATGACGAGAATGAAAAGGTTGTGGATAATGATAATGGGAAAATGACATCCATCTCCCACTACCTTGGCACAAAACACTCAAGTGGGATAAAATTAAGGTCTCTGCCAGTCTAGGGGTGGGGGGCGTCTTCCTGGCTGCCCTGCTAGGTGTACAGTGGCTACCTTGGACCTTAGGTAGTCAAAGGGTGGGGAGGTGTATGCTCTAGTAGCATCTACACATGGCAGGAATGAGGACCTTAACCACAGGACACATGTCTTTCCTACTGGAGAGGATTGACTGAGATGGGGTGGTCAGCAGGAGAGCCCTTGGTCTGGCAGTGATCTTGGGCGTCATAAGGGTCTCTCTCAACACTGTCTGGTGGCCCCTCACCCAGCATTTCCTGGGCATTAGTCCCACACTCCTGGTTCAGGGCATCTGGTATCAGGTCTTCTCCCTCTGTCCTCTCCAGCCTCTCCTTTCTGGCTTGTCCTTTCACCCCCCACACCCCAACCTGCCCTCTATCTTGTCTCTCATAGTAGCTTTTGTGCAGATCAAGGTGATCATCTCTGACCATTCACGGCTGAGCCCTCCCAGTATTAGCCACAAAAAGTTCATTCCTCCTTCCTTAAGGGCAGGGAGGACTTGGTCTTCACAAAAACACAAATGGTCTAAATTCTATTTTCTGTACTCCAGAACTGGGTTTTCATAATTCAACAAACAAAAAGGCTGAATCATTACCTTAACTAATGTCTATTTCTTCATTTTTCAGGAATGGAAAACCAAGGCTCAGTAGAAATGACTTGCCCAAGTTGGCATGTGGTTGCTAAACCACCAAGTCAGGATTTGAAAGTTGGCAGTCTGATGCCAAAGTCGGTTGGTTTAACTACTGTGCTTTCCTGCCTTTTTTGGTGGCCTTGTGCAGACCAGCCTCTCTGAGCCTCGGTGTGCCCTGTTTTTCCGTGGAAATAACACCTGCCTTGCAGGGTGGTAATAATCACAATAGTTGTGGTAACAAGGATGATGATAACGGTGAATGCTTACCTATTGCTTCCTATTTGACCCCGTCTAAGCATCTTTTATGTGTTGACATAATAGTCCTCTGAATGGGTACGCTGATTACTGGGTCGAAGATGATGAATGTAAAGCAATTGTAACAGTGTCTGGCACACAGTGGGCTATAAATGGTGGGTATTATTCTTCTTATTGTTATTAAAGGAGACATGAAGTGAAGCTGGTCTTGGGTCTGAGAGGCCTCGTGAGAGCACTACCTTAATCAACCCTGGCGCCCATGGTTTGGAAGCTTTCTTAGCATAGTCTCTCCAGTTTGGCCATTGCATTCTCTTGTCGCCTTCTAAAAGATAGGCCTTCCCAGATAGTTAGCAAAGAGGAATTATTTTTTTCTTCAAAGAATTCCCCTCTTGCCTTTGGCCACCATTCCCCGCCCTGTGTTGGGGAAGAGGGCCTGGGGCAGGGCCAATGCATCACTGTTTCCTGCAGTAAAGAACCCTGTGCTTCTCAATGGGGGAACCAGGACAAACCAGCCTCCAGAGGAGAGGGACAGCCCTGGTGGTGCAGCCGCCTGCCTGGGTCCCACAGCCAGGAGCACGTGAGCAACGCACCTCTTTACCAGAGCTGCCGCGGCTTCCCAAAGTGCAGGCCCCCTTCTGCAGGGTGAAATCTGGCGTCGAGGCGGCACCATCCCACAGGTCTCTGAGTGCCAGCTGGCTCACTGGGACCAGTCACAAATCTGAGCTCCTGTTTCCTTAGGATCGAGTGGGAGGGAACCTGGGTCTCCGAGGCGATGGTAATAATAATAGTGATGTTGACAAGGACAGCAGCGACAGCAGCAGCTACCAGTTAATGAGCGTCAGACTGATTGTCAAGCACTGTATATTCATTTCAGATTTAATTCTTAAAACCACCCGAGAGGTGGGCATCTTTCCCCCATTTTACAAATGAGAAAATGGAAGCTTAGATGGTCTAAGATATGCTGTGCTCAAGACCACAAGGCTGTCTAGTAGCCACACAAGGATTCCAATACAGGTCTAACTGATGACAAACTGGGTTTCTAATCTATTAAACTCCATGGGTTTAAAGGGAGTGTTGTCCCCTAATATGCGCAACCGCTAAGATCACGAGCTCTGCATCAGCCTCCTGGGTTGGAATCAGGTCTCCCCCAGTCCTGGCTGTGTGACCACGGGCGATTTGCATAACTGAGCCTTAGTTTTCTCATTGGGAGAACGGAGGCAATGATGGATAACAGTGCCTCGTTCATAAATCCTCACGATGAAGATTAAATGAGACAATACTTAATGATGCCCAGTGTCTTGGAGCATCACTGGGTTTCTCAGCCTTGATGCCATTGACGTTCAGGGCTGGATTGCTCTTCATTGTGAGGGGCTATTCTGTGCACTGTAGAATGTTGAGCGGCATCCTGGTCTCTACCCGATAGATGCTAGTGGCATCCCCAACTCCAGTTGTGACAACCAAAAATGTCTCAAGACATTGACAAATGCCTACCATGGGGGGAGAGATCGCCCCTCTCATTTGAGGATCACTGGCACTTAGCAGGTGCCCGATGTATAGTAGGCATTTTATGATTATCCTTTTGACTGGAACTTAAGCTGCCTCGAAACTTTTCTGGTGGGGAAGTCCTTTTGGGAAGTCCTTAACCTCTTCCATAGCCAGGAGGGCAAGCTCTTGGGGGAAATTTGGAGTTGCTCCCTGGCTGGGGCTGTCTAAAAGGAAAATCATTCCAGACAAATTGCTGTGCTTTCTCTTTGGCCGTAATTATCAGTTTTCGTTCCCAGTTCCTTTTGGGGGATTATTTAACATTGTCTGGGTCTTCTGTAGCACCACGATAACCCACAGGGACTCCCTTGAAAGTAGTTCGGGTCTCCTATTATTTGACTAATTTCGGCAGCAGTAACTGAGCACCTATTGAATGTTACACTCTTGCACTGTAAAGAGGAAGAGGTGACACAGTAGACCCTTAAAGTGTGCCAGCACTGTTCTAAGTTTCTTACAGGTGTCATCACAATTCATCCTCAAAATGCCCCTATTATTACCCCCATTTTACAGATGCAGAAAATGAGCCTCTTTTCTTTGATTATACAACCGGCGAGGTGGGTCTGGCTCTGGGGCACTTCAGTCATCTGTTCTGTCCCGAGGGAGCTCACAGGCTGGAAATGAAGCCAGACAATGGAGAAAAGGCACAAGGACAAAGGAAACCCAGGCTATTGTTGAGGGAAACATTTGAATGAGTGTGGTCAGAAAAAGCCAAAAGGCGCTGAAATGCAGTCTTTAAAGACCTGGTAGTGAGTGGGACAAACGCATCCTAGCTGCAGGGACAGAATGTCCAAAAGTCCCCAAGGCCAAGAGAAACAGAACAACACAACATATGAGTAGTAAACTACAGATGTGCTGGAGCCAAGAATGTGAGGCCAGGAGTGCTGGGGGATGAGACCGGAGAGATATATCCAGGGCCAGAGGGGGCCGGGCAGAGGAGCTAGACTGTCAAGAAACCCATTATTTCCTGAAAAATATCCAAGATGAACTGTGTTGGCAGAAACTGGTCGGAGCAAGAGAACAGCAGGTACATGTTGGTTAAATTGAACGAACAGAGAAAACAGCGTCTTTAGAAATGTTGACCATAAGTCTTAGCACAGACAGAACTGTACCGTGTGCCAGGAGACTGGGCATGAGTTATCTAGGTCACTGGGTTAGGATTGCTGGATCACACAACTCCAGGGGGTGCCCTCCACATCACAGTCTATGTCAGTGGTGCTATCTGGAGCAGCACTGGCCACTGGCACTTCCTGTAAAGGTGGAACTGTTCTATGTCTGCACCATTGTGCGGTCATCCATTGTGGGAGTCACTAGCCATATGTATACTTGGACCCTTGCGTTACTGAGGAAATGCATTTTTAATTATATCTAATTTTAGTTAATTAAAATTTAACTTTCAGTAGTGGCTACTGTTTGAACAGCACAGCCCTGGCCATTTGAACTGCCCAGCTTGTCTGGCTATAAATTATGGCTTTGACTTATGTGTTTCTTGGGCAAACCACTTGCTCTTCACAATACTGTTATTTTATGTGTGTGTGAGCGTCATCAGGCATGTGACAGTGGAACATGCAATGGAACAAATTAACTAGCATCTCAAAGGTAATTAATGGTTTGAATGATGTATAAATACCAAAACAAAGCAAACAAAGCAAACAACAAACAAACTCAAATTACCAAGCAAATTTCATGCAAGAAACTTGGCATGCTTGACACCCATGGAACAAAAATATTGGCTGGGTGGTGTTGGTGCAGGTGGAGGAGGTGGGGGAATCTGTCTCTAGCCACATGGGATGACCTGTTAAGTCATGGTCTCCAACTCATACCACATGCAAGCATCTATCAAGTAAGGTGGTGGCCATTTGTAAATGGAATTAATGGCCTCAACACTTCACTCCTTTGACATATGCCTTTGCAGTTCCTCCCATTATAGAGGCAGGATTGCCCCTTGATTTGGGGTTTCATCATGTGATTCAGTTTAGCCAATGGAATGGCAACATGTGATGCCACCAAAGGCTTGCAAAGTGCTTGATTTGGGTGGGAGCTTGCCACTCTGCACCTCTTTTTCCACCGTGAGAAGAACTTGCATAGACTTTTGGCCCTGGTCCCAGGGAGAGGATGAGAAGCAAGAAGAACCGAGCTGCTGCAGCTTCGCCACCCCAGCGCAGGCTAGGTCATCCAAACACAGCTAAACTGGAGATGCACGAGTGAGCTCAGCCTGGATCAGTCAACCGGCATACATGCCAGCTGAATGAATGACTTCTGTCAAATGTCACTCAGATTTTGTAGTTGTTATGTGGCAGAGGTTAACTGATGTGTAGATGTTAATGATTTAATTTGAAATGCCCTTATTGTTCCCTAAGTAGTTGAAATCCCAGTATTTAGGGGGTTATATTACCATCTTTTCCGCCCTTTGACTCTATTTTCTCTTGATAACATAAGTTAATTTTTTTTTATTTTAAGAGCAATACACACTTAGGACATGTTATGAGAAAGAAATTGTTAATAATATATGTAATATCAATCCCCAGAGATAGCCACAGTTAACATTTTGTTGTATATTCTTTCAAATATATACAGAGATAGAGACATACCTGTACACACATATGCACACAACACACACATGGGCACAGACCTATACATGGGATCATAATATATAGAAATCTGTAATATGCCTAATTTTATTTAGTTCAGCATTTACATATATCAGCAGTTCTCCACATCCATAAATATTCTTCAGTAACATGATTCTTAGCAGCCACATATTAATATTCTATGGTGTGGCTGTATCATATTTTATTTAAATGTTCCTCACTTTTGGACATTTCAAGATTTTGTGATTTTTCACTATTACAAATGATGCTGCAGCATTCGTCTTTGTTCATAAATCTCAGTGTGCCTTGTTCCCTTAGGCTATGTTCTTGAAAGTGAAATTCCTTGGTGAAAGAGTTCAATTTTAATAAGTTATTGCCAAATCGCCCCCCAGAAATGGCAATTTATAGCCCCAGCAGCAGACTAGGAGACGGGTTGGTATTTTATAAGGACACATGGGAAATTTCAAAGCAGACAGATTGGGACTAGGATTTCCAAGTTTGTGGCTTACACAGGACCATCAGCTTGGAATCATGTGGGACTTCATTAAATATGACATTGAGGAACCCCAGCAGTTCCTGACCTGCATGATCACCTCTGGTGATGTGATTTCTGGCTGAGCTTGGATAGAATTGTTTAGAAAAAAGAAACACACTCTGATGTTTTAAAGTGCAGGGGGTGTGCCCAACAGCTGTGTTCTTTGCTGACAGCACCTGCCCCCATTGAACATCGCTACCACCTGAGGGCAAACTCTAGATCCATCGCTTTGTAACTTTGAGACTTTGCCAATGTACTCATTCTATCAAAGCAAGATTTCCACATCAGTAGAATGAGGCAAAACTGTGATTTAAACCGACAAATCATCTAGCACAGAGCTTGACACTTAGAAGATATTCTACAAATATAATTTTATCTTTTTGTTTCTAAAGATGAGCCTGGCCTGCTGGTGAAGTAGGAAATGGTAACAAATTCGGAGTCATTTCCAAATTGCTTCTTTGACTCTTGTATATCCATCTTAGGTGCAATTTCCATAGGTTTGTGACAAAATGAAAAACAATGTGTAGGCAATTATTAATAGAGATGCATATGTCTCTAAAGGCTTGTCCTTTATTGTGAAATAATGTACTTTTGATTTATTTGTTTTTTAGAACTTAAAATCCTTTCTTCAATGAAATGTGGAATTTTGTTCTGGTATTGTCCAAGTTAGTGGCAGTTGAACTGATTTCCCCACAGATAGCAAATATAAACACTGGAAAAAATATAAAGACCCCCAAATCCCTTTAAAGCAGAGGATGGTGGCTAAAACTCCAGTGGAAAACCTGTACTCTTTCTTACCTGAGGGACCCAAGGACAGAGTTAACGACAGGTGCACTCCTAGGAAAGAGAGGCAGAGATGGGGGCCTCAATTCTATGTATAAACTCTGTCTAAATCTCTGGCTGACTTTTGAAGCATGCTCGCATGGGACAAACCCTAATCAAGTAAGGCTAAAAGAAAGGAACTGAGAACTGAGCTGCCCAACTGGTAGATTTTGCAGTTTGAGTCTCCTAAAGTGAATTGCCTCCTAAAACAAATTTAAAAATTAACACTCATTGGGGGAAGTAAAACAGAATCCAGAGCCTTTGAAATATCACATTTGAAATATCTAGGGTACAATCCAAAATTATTCAATGCAAAGAAATATGAAAATGTGACCCATTCTCAAAAGAAAAGACCATACATGGAGGCTGAGTCCACGATGACCCAGAGTTGGAATTAGCAGACAAGGATTTTTAAAGTAACTATTGTGATCATGCTCAGCGATATGAAGGAAAATCTGTTTGTGATAAATGAAAGGATAAGAAATCTCAGCCCAAAATGGAAACAATAAGAAAGAAACAAATGGAGATTCTAGGTCTAAAACATGCAAGTCTGAGATAAAGCATTCATCGCAAGGGGTTAACAGCAGAATAGAGACGACAGAGGAAAGAGTCAGTGAATTTGAAAATAAGTCAATAGTAGTTTTGAAATATTAATTGATATACCATCACCCTATTTTCCTTTCTCGCTCCATGGCCCTTCCAATCCAATTGAAACAGATGGCTGGGCTATTTTCTAGGAGGAGGAATAAAAGATATATGGGACAGTATAAAAAATATATATGGGACAGTATAAAAGGAAGTCTGCAAATGTTGACTTTAGTGTTCAAACATTTAAGCCCATGGAAGAATTGAAAGGATATAGAAGAATTCCCAAATGATTAGAATAGAGATAAATGGTGGGCCTTCTCCCTAGAGTGAGTGGGGAAGAGTGCAGAAATAATGCTGTATCCTGGAGAGAGATACAGGTAAAGGGAGCTGTGGAGGGTCTTGCACTATCAATTGAATGCCCCAATCCAGAAGTGACACATATCACTCTACTCATAACTCATGTGTGGAACTAGTCATGTGGCCTCACTCAACCACAGAGGGTACAAGGAACACTGTCCCACCATGAGCTGAAAGCATCTGGTAAAGCAGTGCTGATGATTGCCAGAGTAGGACCCAAATCTTCTCCCACTGGGATCACTACACGTGCTGCCATGGGATCTCCCTGCTCTAGAGTTTCCTGACCTTCAAGCATTCCCCATCCAGTCATCTTTCCACAACACAGATGGACTACTTGTCAGAAATCCACTGTCATGGGGGAAAACTAGATGATCCAAAGTGACACAGGTTGACATAAGCTTGTTTGGATCCCTTTGAAGGTGAGGGTACTGCCTGGTCTCGCCGGTCCAGATTCACAATGACCTGCAGTGCATCAGAGTACCAGTTGCTCATTCTCTCTGTATCTTTTGCTTTCTTGGCACATGGGAAAGTTCTTGCCTTCAGCAACCACAAAGATTCTTCCCGTATCCCAGGACACATTGGAAAAGCAAACCCATTCTTTCCTTTGTCACTCAAAGGTGCAGATGCAGCACTGGCGGCTGTGGCTCAGTGGATTGAGTGCTGGCCTTTGAACCAAAGGGTCATAGGTTTGATTCCCAGTCAGAGCACATGCCTGGGTGGTGGGCCAGGTCCCTAGTAGGGGACACATGAGAGGCGACCTGTTTCTCTCCTCTTTCTCCCTCCTTTCCCCTCTCTCTAAAAATAAATAAATAAATAAATAAATTTTTTTAAAAGGTGCAGATTCAGACAATAATGGTAGATATCCGTATAGCTGGCAGGGAAGACGGGGTGATGGAAAATTCCATCCAGGCCTCACATCCCTCTGCTTTTCCTACCCCGTCTCATGTCTTTTCTCCAGCTGCGCATTATTCTCTTGACACGCTGAACAATGTGTGACTTCCCCAAAGCACCAAGACTTACTAACTTTGAATATGCTATTAACTCTGTTGGGAATGCCCTTCTCCTCCATCTTCCATGTGGGCTCCTGCACATTTATTTACCAAGAAAGATTGATTGAGCACCTACTGTGTGCTAGGAGTGTCACTGGACAGAAACCAACCCAGAGCAGGTCTGCCTCAGGCTGACCTGGAGTTTGCAGGTTCTTGACTTTGTACAGCAGAGATTTCATAACACGAGTCCAGGTGATTTTGAGAGTATGCTTATTAAAGCTGGGGAGAGTGAAACAAAGGGAGGACTTAGGGTAGAAGAAACAACAGGCGAGAGCCTAGGCAGTGCTCTGCTTTGGCTCCCTAGAAACATTACAGGAAGGAGTGATCTGCGGCAGGGGTACTGTTAGCTCACTGGGAAGTAAAAGACAGAGGCAGAAGTGAGCCAAGGCAGGGCTGCTGTTAGCTCACGGGGAAAGTCAGAGAAAAAGGAGGCGTTGGAGACAGGGTCAGGCACTGTCCCTGCTCCCCTGGTTGCAAGTCTCATGGGAACCCTTAGAGTTTAAGAGAAAGTAAAAGTTCATGCCTGAGAAGGGTCATGGGTGTGCTCTTGAGTGAGCCCAAGCTGGTATCTTTTGTCTAGAGGGTTTTTATCTCTCTTCTGTGGGTGAGAATCTTAGGGAAGAGTTTCCACAGAATATTCATCTGCTTTCTTGGTCTGTTTTTAATATGGTGATGCATCAAAATGAGTGTATAGGGGAGTTTGGGATTACTCTTTGGTCTGCTTTACTGTTTTACTTTTATCTTGGATCTGCCTGGCTCTAATTGGGTTTTTGTTATTTGTTCCCCTGACTTCATCCATCCTTCGGTTTAGCTGGCACAAAAGGCATTAATTGGGTCTCTGTTCTCTATCTCCCCACCAGGATGGTTTAAGCTATTTACTGGTTGGGAGGGGAGAGGCATAAACCATTTGCTCTCAAGCCTCCTTGGTTAGGGAAGATAAGTTCTTGAGATTCACTAGCTGGCTGGAAGTTGTTCAAATTGTTTAGCCTTGTTTAATTATCTTGTCTCAGTTTCTACATTCCACTGGCCCAGGAATTTCCCTGGCTTCTAACTACCCTCTCTCAGGAGCACCCTAGGTACTAAGGATACAGCATTGAAGAAAATAGAGAATTCCAGACAGAGAATTCCCAGAGAGTAAGTGCTAAGAATGACAAAGGATTCTTGGAGAGGGAACAGTAGGGAGAACCTAATTTGGATGGGAGTGGGTCAAGGAACAAATGCTTGGCTGAGCAAGAGACACTGAAGCTGAAACCTGGAGTATGGGCAGAAATTAGCCAGGTGAAGGATGGAAAGGAGCTTCCCACAGGGAGGGAACAGCATCTATGAAAGGCCCAAATCAGAAAGAGCTTCGTGCTTTTGAGGAAAAATCAGAGCATTCTGAGCAAGGCAAAGACCAATGTGTCAAGGCTCAGCTCAAGTATCCTCTGGGGTACTTTCTCTGACCCCTCTGTGCTGTCACAGAGCTTGGTACATCTTTTATGCAATTTTTGAAATTAAAATTAAATTAAATTAAATTTTTTATTTCAAAATTGGTTTAAATTTAATTTATTTTTAATTAAGTATGTTTTATCGATTATGCTATTCCAGTTGTTCCATTTTCTTCCCTTTTGCCCCCCTCCACCTAGTACCCCCATTCCCTCCAGCAATTCCCCCCTCCTTTGTTCATGTCCATGGGTTGTACATATAATTTCTTTGGTTTTTCTATTTCCTATACTATTCTTAATCTCCTCCTGTCTATTTTGTACCTGCCAATTATGCTTCTTATTCCCTGTACCTTTTCCCCCATTCTCCACCCTCCCCTTCCCCGCTAATAACCCTCCATGTGATCCCCATTTCTGTGATTCTGTTACTGTTCTAGTTGTTTGCTTAGTTTGTTTTTGTGCTTTTTAAAATTCAGTTGTTGATAGTTGTGAATTTGTTGTCATTTTACAGTTTTCAGTTTTGATCTTCTTTTTCTTAGATAAGTTCTTTTAATATTTCCTATAATAAGGGCTTGGTGATGATGAACTCCGTTAGCTTTACTTTGCCTGGGAAGAATTTTATCTACCCTTCCATTCCAAATGATAGTTTTGCTGGATAGAGTGATCTTGGATGTAGGTCTTTGCTTTTCATCACTTTGAATACTTCTTGCCATGCCCTTGTTGCCTGTAAGTTTTCTTTTGAGAAATCAGCTGATAGTTTTATGGCAACGCCATTGTAGGTCATTCTTTGCTTTTCTCTTGCTGCTTTTAAGATTCTCTCTTTATCTTTAACCTTTGGCATTTTGATTATGATGTGTCTTGGTGTGGCCCAAAAAAGGTGCACCTTCTTTGGGACTCTCTGAGTTTCCTGGGCTTGTGTGTCTATATTCTTTGCCAAATTGGGGAAATTTTCTTTCATTATTTTTTCAAATAAGTTTTCAATTTCTAGCTCTTCCCCTTTTCCTTCTGGAACCCCTATGATTCAGATGTTGGTACATTTAAAGTTGTCCCAGGGGTTCCTAGGCCTCTACTCATTTTTTTGAATTCTTGTTTCTTCTTTCTGTTCTGGTTGAATGTTTATTTCTTCCTTTTGTTCCAAATTGTTGATTTGAATCCTGGCTTCCTGCCCTTCACTGTTGGTTCCCTGTAGATTTTTCTTTATTTCACTTTGTATAGCCTTCACTTCTTCCTTTATTTTGTGGCTGTGCTCAATCATTTCTCTGAGCATCCTGATCACCATTGTTTTCAATTCTGCATCTGATAGGTTGGCTATCTCCTCATGGCTTAGTTCTTTTTCTGGAGTTTTGATCCATTCTTTCATTTGGGCCATATACCTTAGTCTCCTCAATTTGGCAGCCTCCCTGTGTTGTTGTGTATTAGGTAGAGCTGCTTGTATTAGGCAGACTCCCTGTGTTGGTGCACCTGTTACATTGTTAGGGGTGGAGCCTTAGGTATTCACCAGGGCGAGGCAACCTGCTTCTCTGCTTTGTGGTGTTGTATGTGGGGGAGGGGTCAGAGAGAGAACAATGCCTTTTGTTCATCTCTCACCCTGTTTTCAGTCACTTTCTCCACTTTCTGTAAGCAATTGTCACCCTTCTAGCTGCTCTCCTGGTGCTGATTCCCCAAGTGCTTGTGTTTGTGTACCTTCTAGGACCGTATGGGCCATTTAAATGGACTCTCCTGAGAGAGCAACAGTTTCTTCCATTTGCCCTGATTCCCACTGGTTTTTATAGCCAGAAGTTATGAAGCTTTATTTTCCTGGCCCTGGAACCCTGGGCTGTGCAGTCTGATCTGGGGCTGGGATCGCTTACTCCCCAGTTGTCCTTCCTGGTTTTTATTGGCTGCATGTGAATGTGGGACCACCTATTCTGCTGGCCACCACCTTGCTGTACCACACCACATCCTCTCTGCCCCTGCTTCCTGTCTCTGTCCCTCTGACTTATCTGGATGAATGTTTCTTCTTTAACTCCTTGGTTGTCAGACTTCTGTACAGTTCAATTTTCTGGCAGTTTTTGTTGTGTGTTGGTTTTTAGATTTGTTGTTATCCCTCTTATGGTTATATGAGAGGCGAAGCACGTCTGCCTACACCTCCGTCTTGGCCAGACAACTCTTTTATGCATTCTTATGTCAACACTGCTTTTTTATGCCATCCAAATACAGGTTGAGGTTTCCCTGTCCCTCAGAAGCTTATTTTTTCAGTCACCAAGTGCTTAGTGAACATCCGCTATGTGCCAGATTCTGTAGACACATTGGTAAATAAGATAAGGTCTCTGTGTACATGAAGCTTATGTTCTGGGTACAGAGAGCTAATCAACAAGTGAACACATGAACCTGTAGTGCAAGTTCAGATGATGGTGAGTGTCCTGGAGAGACTGATGTAGAATTATGTGGTATAGATTGAGAGTAGAGGAGAAAGTGCTAAAATACACAGAATGGTAAGCAATGACTTAAATGAGGAGGTGACAACTGAGCTGAGAACTGAATGATGAGAAGCACTCAGACTGAGAAATTCTGGGGATTGAGAGAGTGGTCTAGGCAGAGCAAACAGTCAATGCAAAGGCCCTGGGGTGGTAGAAAGGTGGGTCCGTTGAAGGGACAGAAAGAGGGATCTTACAGAGTCACAAGGTTCTGGATTAGAACTTTGGATTTTGTTGTAAATGCAACAGGAAGCCATCAGTTATTTAAACAGATGTGTGACATGACCTGGATTCGGGGACTTTATGTACTTAAATGTCAAGACCTAGTTGCATTTCAAAAACTCACCCTGGCTGCTGGTAGAGAATTGATAATGTGGGAGGGGCAGACATAAAAGCAGGAAATCATGTAGGAGGCTACTGCAGTCTTCCTGGTGGGCACTGGTGGCAGTTTGCAAACTTGCTTCAAATGTCCCTGATCCCATGGCTTGAGATGGTGCAAAGTCTTTCCTGTGGTTTCACAAGGGCTTAGTCCCTTGTGGTTTCTTCCATTTCCAGCTCCTGTGTGGGCACGCTGGCTCGCTAAATTGTTGAAGATGAGAGGCACCACGCCCCATCACATTGCTCCTGGCCTCTCCCCCATGCCTGACACTGTTCTTCGTTTTCTGGTTTGGGGAGCAAGCAGTCTCCTCATGTTCTCATGCAGAGCAATTTCACCCTCTTCTCTTGAAGTCTAGGCACAAGCAGCACTCATGCCTGTAGAGAATCAATTTTGCCCCCAGTGAATTTATTAACACATCCCTCCAAACAAATTAGCACTTTCCCTAAAAGGAATCCTGGTGAATTAAGCATTTTCCAATTTGTGGCATGCCAGCCATTCTAGTTAGCCAGAGAGCTCCTTTAGAATAGGGGCTGTGTATGAATAATATTTGTGTCCTAGGTCAAGTTCTCCCAAAGTCAGACCCTGGGATGATGATTCTTGTGCATATGATTTATCAGAAAAGTGCTTCCAGGAGAAATTGACTGTGAAGGAGCCGGAAAAACAGAGCAGGGAAGAGGATGTAGCCTAACAAGGGGGAGATTTCAGACGAAGTCCAACAGTAACCTGATGCCATGGGGAGCTCTGGAGGGTAAATGACATCTTAGTGTCTACCCTACCTCCAGTTAAGGGGAGGCTCAGTTTGTACACTCCTGCCTCTGTGAACCACTGGGGATGTTAATTTACAGGCACTTCTACAGACAGATGGGGTTTCTGTAGCTCAAATGTAGTCCTGTGAAGAAGGTAACAGGAGTGAGCTGGGCACATAAAAGCCAAGAGAAAAGCACAGAAAACTGGTAAAAGGTGGTGCACAAAGCACCAACAGTGCCTTCTTCACTACCTAATTTCAGTTTCCGGGACAACTGATGCAAGACAGGTTCTCAGTAGTGTTTGCTGAATGAATAAACGAATTACTGTCCAGGATTTCAGACTGTTGTGGATGGCAGTGGGCACGAGATGACAAGAAGGGTGGAAAACCCTCAGTGCAGAAGACTCTTCGGAGCTTCAGGGATGAGATGTAGACAGGCAGGGCTTCGACTCCCAGGAACAATGACAGGTGAGGTCTCAGATGCCATCATGATGGTTAACCATGCCCTATTCTCAGAATGTTCCAGTAGCAATTGTTGTGCAATGTTTGGACATTTATGAGTTGCTTTTCCATTTAATTTTTTCATTTGACTCTTAAGACAGCCCTTGAAAAGAGATTATTCCCATTCTGGAGATGAGAAAACTGAAGCTAAGAGAAGTTGACTCACTAAGTTTCATACAGCAAAGGGGTGACAGAGCTGGGACTTGAACTTGTCTTAAAGGTGGTCAATAGTGATTAATGAGGTTCCTGAGGAGGCTTAAGATGATTATTTAGCACTTGCTTCATGAGGTAGCACGGTGTTAGATAGGGCTACAAACTGGTGACCCACGTGCTAATTCTTGGATGTGTCTGGGCAAGCACAATGAGTGCTGCGGTCTGAATATTTGTGTTCCCCAACCCCATCCTGCAACTCCTATGTTGGAATCCTAATCTTTGAAGGTGATGGGATTAGAGGTGTGGACTTGGGGACTTTGAGAAGCTTTTAAATCATGAGGTGAAGTCCTCATGAATGGGATTAGTGCCTTATTAAAGAAACTCTAGAAGGATCCCTTTCTTCTTTCACTGATGAGAACCCAGTGAGAAGTCAGTGACCTGCAACCCAAGAAGAAAGCCCTGACTGGAAGCTGACCATGCCCGCACCCTGTTCTTGGACTTCTAGTCTCCAGAACTGTGAGACATACATTCCTGTTAATTATGTCACCTAGTCTCTGGTATTTTATTGTAGCAGTCTGAGCAGACTAAGGCACACAATGATATATTTTAATTTATGACGAATCCATTGTTTTAATGTTGAAAAATTAAACATGAAAATATGGAATTCTGGTTTTCTTGAACACCAGACCATATGGGTTCACATTCCCTCCTGGTTGGGGTTGTGGCCGCTCTCCAGTTTTTACATATTCCGCGCCACTCTACAGTGGCAGCGCTATCCAGCCACCGGCGGCTGTTGAGCACTTGAAATGCAGATAGTCCAAATTGAGACCTCTACTTGAAAGTTTTAAGTTACAGATGTGTTTCACATTGGAATGCTATTGGACAGTGCTGGCCTCTGGTTTCCTACATCAACCAGGCCAGCCTCTTACATTTCTGCTGCCTGCCTGACTGTGGAGGCACAGGAATTTGCAATCCCTGCTGAATGAGAAGGAAGTATAGCTTGGAGGGAGGGAACTAGAGTTCAAGTCCTGGCTCTGACACTTGCTATGTGATCTTGGGAAAGTTACATCCCCTCTCTGTGCCCGGCTTCCTCATTTCATGATGGGGACTTTAGACTTAATTTCAAACTTTCTGCAGCTGAAACTTCCTCTCCCACACACCTCTGAATTTACCCTTTTGTGGTGGGATGTTGCCTGCCAGCTTTGATCTGAGCACTCCCTGCTGGGGGCCCCTCCCCTTGCCCTCATTCCAGACCTTCTGGCTGTTTCTATAGCTTTGGGGAGCCCTGAATCCATCAGGGGCCTCCCTCCTCACTCCTCAGGGGTTGCATCCTGGATCATTCTACATGGCTTGTTCACAAAATGAGAACTTGACCATGTTTCCCTTTCTTTTTTAGTTAATACCTACAGTTTGCCCTCATTTAGTTCACATGTATTAGCTATTAGTCTGCTCACCTTCTGCATTTATTTTCATGCACCTTTGGGCTCATAAACCATTATTCCAAGTGGTGTGTTGCCTATTTTAAGAGCTTAATTTGTTTGTAATGTGCACATCAGCTGTATGATTTGTTCTTTGCTTGTAATTAACTTTTAAACTGATGCCATTCCCCTGCCAAAAATGAAACTCAAGGTAAAGTTGGTAAGATTAACCATGCTGTCTGCATCCAAATCTTCCAACATCTTCCTTGGACTCAGCAAGTTCGGGGGAAATATTTTCTTCCTTCCACTTCCATCTGTTACCTGCTGATTTTGGAGCCAATCCATTCATTGGTGGGCTTGAATGTCGGAGTTGGAATCTGGCACTTTTCGGTTTCCCTAGCAAGATAAACGCTTTCCCTCCAACCCTCTTACCCTGAAACTTGAACCTGTTTCCTTCTTCCTAGGGGGCCCCTGGACTCATGGGCACCCATGGGCACCTAAATTCCAGGCAACTTTCCTCCTTGGCTGAGCAGATGTAGAAGTTAGGCTGTACTAGACCACAGCTTCTCGAACCCTGCTGTGCACGTGAGCCTCTGGGAGACCTTGCTAAACTACAGATTCTGATTTAGTAGGCCTAGGATGGGCCCTGAGAATCTGCATTGTAACAAGTTTCCGGAAGAGGCAGGGCTAACCTAGGACCATATTCTGGGAGGGTGGCACTAAACCTCACACTTCATGAAGACTGGAATTATATCAGTCTTGTTCCTCGTTGGCACACTGAAACTCTCAACTGTTTGCAGACTGAACGAATGAATGAATGAATGAAGTACACTCAGGAGTATAGATTACTTTTCTATCAGATTGATCTTAATGGAGTGAGATGTCTTTCTTCTTATCGCTATACTAGCAAAAAAAAAAAAAAAGGAGTGATTTTATATATTTCCCAATTTAGGAAGGGCTAAATGTCATATGCTGATTTGTCTCTTCCATATATATGGTATTTCTATGTGTGCATACACATATGTTTGGCTTTTGGAAATGAATTTATAGTAACAGAAATGCTCTTCACCATGCGCCTCTTTCTAAGTATAGCCTGCCTGCCTTCATCCGAAAGGGCCTGCTTCCAGAGAGCCTCGCAAACTGAGAAATCCTTGTTCCTGTTTTTAAAAGTCTTCGGAGAACTGCCTGGTCCTCCCTCTAAAGCACTGGCTCTTGCAACATTCTTCCAGGGCTCTGATGACATCAGTGGAGGAGCTTCAATTAAGTGCTGACTTTCTATAGTCCTGCTCTTGAACATCCCGGAGCTTCTATTATTTTTCAGTTACGATGGATGGGTCGTTAATTTTTCATGAGGCCAAAATTATAAACCATTTACGTACATATAAGACAATTTTAAAAAAGATTTTATTTATGATTTATTTGTAGAGAGAGGGGAAGTGAGGGAGAGAGAGAGGGAGGGAAATGTCGAACGGTTGCAAGTGTCAACCAGGGGATGGACCCCCACCCCGGGCATGGACCCCGACTGGAAATTGAATTGGGGACATTTTACTTTGCGGAATGACACCCAACCCACTGAGCCACACTGGCCAGGGCCAAGACAGTTTTGTTTGAAACTGAAAGTCAGAGCATAGGGTCTGATGAGGGTGTTCATTTAAAGAGACAGAGACAAAGAATTCTTTAAAGTGGATTCATTTCCTAATACACCTGACTTTATACTGGAATTCATATTTGCTTTCTTCCAGAGGCCCCACAGATTGTTTCAGCCCCAGGGTCCTCCTGAACTTCTTCCTCCATGACAGGCTGTGGACTCTTGTGCATTTCCCCGCCTGGCTCGCGGGACTATAATGGATTCCTGGGGTTTCCTGCCTAACCACCCCCCCGCCCCCACCCCCCACCTCACCCTGTGGGACCTGGGAGAAAGCCAAAGGGAGGAACGGGGGAACTCAGCGGCTGTCATTTGCTCTGGGCCTTGCGGCTAAAAGACAGTAGACACACTCCACAGACTGAGGTGGTCTGACCCAGAGCCAGCAGCCTTAACTCTGACGGTCCACTGTCATACTTCTCAAACTTAATGTGCCCAGGACTGGTGTGGAGACCTTGTGAAAATGCAGAGTCCGATTTGACAGGTCTGGGGTGAAGCCTGAGAGTCTACGGTTCTAACGAGCTCCCAGGTGATGCTGATACTGATGCTGCTGATCCTTTAGCCACAGGCTGCGAACCGCTGATCTGGCGGGTCTCACCCTGGCTGCCCATTGAGGTCACCTGGGAGCTCATGTTTTGTGTTTTTTTTTTAAACTAAAACTCTGCCACCTTGGCTCCACCCCAGGAATCCAGGTTTAATTGGCTTGGGGTGCAGCAGCCTGAGCACCAGGAGTTTAAAAGTTTCCTGGATGAATCTAGTGTATAGCAGGGCTGAAACTACTGTTTTAGTGTCTTTATGTTGAGACTTCATCAGTTCCAGGACCAGTTCCCCTGCCAAGACCTCTGACCACCTACTCTCTCTCTCTTTTTTTAAAGACTATATTTTCCCCGTGTAGTTTTCTTACTTTCTTTTTCTTTTTCTTTTTTTTTAGAGGGAGAGGAAGAGAGGGGGAAAGAGAGGGAGAGAAACATTGATGTGTGAGAGAAACACTGGTTGCCTCTCACACACCCCAACCGGGGACCTGGCCCACAACCCAGGTATGTATTCTGACTGGGAATTGAACCAGCAACCTTTCAGTTTGCAGGCTGGCACTCAACCAACTGAGCCACATTGATCAGGGCCCATCTGCTCTCTTATAGAACAGCCCCACCCTCCATCTCTGGGAAAGGGGAGACCAGACAGGGGTAGACTTAGGTTCTCCTCCTCACTCCCTGGCCTGCCCTGGGCTGGTTGGTTGGACTGGAGGTGCTCGGGGTATCTTGACAGTGGGGAGCAGGCAGACGTTAGGCAAAATCTGGCCATGTACACCACAATGAAAGGAACAGAGGTCTCCTGGGGGGCCAGGAGACATTTCCAAGCCTCTTTACTGAAATGCTCACATGCTGAGCTGAAAATAGCTTCCGCGTTATTGAGGAGGCTACCAGGATTACCTTCCTGCCAGAAAGCGGGGAGAGGCCTGCGGTGGGGGCTCTGGAATCCCAGGGAAGTTCATACCACCAGACCAGGATGTGTCAGCAAGCCCTGGAATACAGGCTGCCTAGGGGGTAGCTGGGTAGGGCAGCCTTAGTGCAGCCCTATCACAGGTCCACGGTGATGACCCATGGTCGTCTAGCTCAGCTGCTCTTTAGTGACCTGGGACTTTATGGGGGATGCTTCAGGGGGTGGAAGAAATAGGAAATTAGTTTCTTAGTGCTCCTGTAACAAATTAACACAATTAGTGGCTTACAAAAAAACACACATTTATCTTAAAGTTGTGGAGGTCAGAAGCTGATCTCACTTGGTTAAAATTAAGGTGTCCTTTTTGGAGGCCCCGGGGGAGAATTTGTTTCCCCCTCCTTTTCACCTTCTAGAGGCTGCTCACATTCCTTGGCTTACGGGCCTGCCCCTGTCCTTAAAGCCAGGAGCAGCAGGTTGAGTTTTTCATACATCTCATCATACGGACATTTTCTGCCTCCCTCTTTGGATTAATCGGGCTCGCCTAGGTAATCCAGAATAATCTCCCTATTTTAAGGTTACCTGACTTAATAAACTTTAACTTTATCTGAAACCTCAACTTTCCGTTGCCATGGAACAGAACATATTCACAGGTTCTGGGAATTAGGACATGACATCTTTTTTTTGTGGGGGTGGGGCATGATTCTGCCTGAAAGGGAGGTGGGGGATGAGTCTGAGTGTGGAATCCTTATTTCCGATCCCTCATTTTGATCTGACCAGTTTTGGTAAATATGTTTACATGTAAAATTTCCTTTGAAGGGAGTATTCCAAGGCTCAGAAAACTTTCAGCCAGTGGTCTAGTTCCTCAGAGCAGCAGCATGAGCGTCCTTTGGCATCTTTTTACAAATTCAGAATCTCAGGCCCTACCACTGACCCCCTGAACCAGGGTCTACAGTTTAGCACAGGCCTAGGACAATGTGCACGCACACTGACGTTTGAGAAGACCTGGGGCGAGCCCCTGAAGCTGTAGCCGACCCTTGAAACAATCTAAGGTTTAAAAAACACACTGATGTCTGGGTCCCATCTGATCCATTGGCCTTGGGTGCAGCCTGGGAGCTGGGATTGTTCAAATTTAATGTGTGTCAAAGTCTGGGAACAGCTGGTCTTGTCTAGCCACCTCCCTGTGCTGAAGAGGACATTTCCCAGAGAGGGTAATGCAGAGAGACACTGGCTGTCCCAGGAGAGGGTTCATGCTCTTGAGTTTATGGACTGAGGATTTCTGTCCTTACCTAGAAAACAAAAGCAGTACAACCTTGGGAATGACAATTTGGGTGGAGTGAGGATGAGCGCTTTCTTTTCCTATCTCTATCTTTTTTGAGGATTTAAATTATTTTTAACATCAAGCATGCTGTAGTTTTAATATATAAAAATAGTGAAAACTGGGTAAGAAATAAACAGTATTATAAACTCAGGGCTTTGATACTGGGGACCATTTTTGGAAAACTCACCATGTATCAGGAACTTTGCATATGTTTTTCCTTTCTGTCCTCACTGTGTCTTGGCAAGGTGGGAGATAATTGCCCCATTTTGCACATTTTGGGGAAGACATCCAGAGTTCTGTGGTCTAGGTACTGGAACCTAGCTGACAGCTGACACCTTGGATGACCCATGGTTAGCTGTTGGCTTGGCCCCTGTTACAAGACGGGAGGTATGGGTGTTCAGCAACCTGCAAAGATCTTGTCCCCATTTCTTGTTTCTATCAATTCACTTGTCATGTGCTGTGTGGGTCACTGTACTGTGACCATCAGTGTAGAACCAGAAACAAGTGTCTGTGCATCCCCTGCCCATCTCCTTTATTTCTTTTCTTTTTCCTCCCATCTGAGTGGAGACGTCAAGAAACCACCTGCCTTGGCCTATATTTATTTGGTTCCTAAATAGCCTTGTGACACAGTCCTACATTACAGAGGAAACGATTGGAAACTTTACTTATTATTATTAAATTTTCAAAGTTCAAACCCAATGCACAATGCTTAATTGCTTTTTTGGGTTAGTTGTCAGGATGAGAATAATAAGAAATAGCTAACCTTTACTGAGGTTTATTCCTTGCCAAGCTCTGTTCTTTCCCTGTTTGAACTCATTTAAATCTCAAAAGCCTAGGAGGCAGCACTGTCATAGTCCCATTTTACAGATGGGAAAATCAGGGCTCAGAGATGAAATGGGCTGATGCTTGGCAAGGGCCCAGTAGTGGCTGAGGACAACGTTTTCTCTTTTGCACCCCTCCCCACCCCACTCTCCCAACTCTCCACCCTCCAGCTGGCCTGTCAAGTCCTAGAGTTTCCCCAGAGGACACTCTGCAAGGCCTCCTCGGCTAAGGGTCCTTACTCCGGGAGGCGCCACCCCTCAGTTTCCCCTCCTAGGCGCTGCCTTTCTCTGTGAGGTGCTGGGAGGATTCTGTAAATAGTTTCGTCGAGGTGCTGGAAACACTGGGTGGAGAAACTCACTATAAATACCCAGCATTTATAATTAGTCTTAGTGGCGGCACAATTCTGCGTGTGGGGGAGGCAAACACCTGCAGGGGCAGAGAGGATTCCAAAATACAGGGCCCTGGGGGCTCTGGAGGGCTGGCTTCTTGGTGCTACCTGAGCTGGGGAAAAGCCAGAACACTCCTTCCCCCGCCCCCAGACAAGAATATCCTGGCAGGGCCCCTGCTCTCACTGCGCCTCAGACAAGAGCAGTGGGGGCTGGTAAGGGGCTCCCTGTCTGTGAGACCTCCTGCAAATTATTATTTTTCTCCCCTGAACCTCAGTTTCCACATCTGTAAGATGGGGACAAGCATTTCTATTGTGAAAAAGTAAAGAAAATTTATATAAAGCTCCCAGGACTGGTACATGGAGTAGGCGCTTAATACATTCTTGTTTCCTTTGTGTGCGCAGCTGGGCAGATGCCATTGAACTTGCAATATCAGATGGGCCTCTCCTGCTTAAAGACCGTCCCAGACTCCTCACTGGTGCCAGAGGTCCCTGCGCCTGTATCTTATCCCAGTGGTCCTCCTCTGTGCTGAGACCCACTCTTGGCCACAGCTGCTCATCGCAGGCGTGGGTCCAACGTCTTCGGTTGTCTGCCCCTGGGCCTTCTTGGATGCTACCAGAACCTGCGCAAAAGTGCAGAAGGGCAGGGAAAAGACCTCAGGCGCACCCATCAGCCAGCAGGGAGAGGGAATGGGTGGGTAAAGGTGCTGCGCCCCTGTCCTTCACAGGCAAATTTCTGGGAGACTCCCTGCTCGCTTCTCAGCGGCCTAGCAGTATCGAACCTCTGTGACCCCCAGTGCTCACCTGTTACCCCCAACAAATGTGTATATGGCTTTCCTTCCAAAATCTTTCCACAACTTCATTCCTACTACCTGAAATCACCTCCCAGATAAGGACCTACGCCAAACCCGCGTTTCGGGCTCTGCTTTTGGGAACCCAGTTCATGACATCATACCTAGAATTAGGTCCAAACTCCTTGCTGTGGCTGCGGTGCCTGTCACGATGCACGTTTGTCATTCCAACCTCATCTTTCACCACTCTCCCTTACGCGTGCTCTGTTCCGGCCACAGTGGCCTCCTGTCATCCTCTTTTTAACTTATTAGGCAGTCCCTCCTCAGGGCCTTTGCACATGCTGTTCCCTCCAACTAGAATGCTCTTCTCCTTACTCTTCATCTGTGTCAGTCCTACCATTCTCCAGGTCTCAGCTTCAGTGTCAGTCCCTTGATGCTGTCACTCACTCTTGGCCTCTGATCTCCTGAAGGTTCCAACCCCTTCCTTCTTTCTCAATTTGTTTCCTTTCCCTTGTATGGATTTGAAGTTGTACATTTATCTGAATGTTTATTCATTAATTATCTGTCTCCCCTACTAGACTATAAACCCCATGTAAATAGGGATGACCTCTCCCTAGTCCCATGGACTCTATAGCATTTGGCATGGCTCTTGACACATGGGACATGGTTAATAAATATTTATTGAATAAAGGTGGAATTCAGGTTAGTTGATTCTCCTTCAATCCCAAGCCTTTTCTCTCTGCCAAGCTGTGGAACATTGCCAAGGGCTTTAACGGGGGGTGGTGGGAGAGGATGCAGGAGTGAAGAGGTGGGGAATGATCACTGATGACTGAGACAGTCCGGCCTGGGCTCAGGCTCTAGGAGGATGTATTGCAATTCTTCCTGCATGACCAGGGGATTTCTTGCATATCTGGTGCTATTTTCATCTGGACCATGGGTGGATTGTGACTTCAAGGGGTTAGGAAGGCTCATCTGCATCGCTGGCCTCTGTAAGGATAGGGCCAACTTGCAGCTGGCCTGCAAAACTCCGTGCTTACCTCTAGAGATGCTGAAACCATGGACAAGAAGGGATGGGACGTATTAATCAGTCATTTATAGTGTACTGTCTGAAGTACAAAATTGCTTGGAGAGCTGTGTACCAACTTGCTACACAATTCACTGGAAAACATAGACGGATGCTCTGCACGTGGATTCAGTTATTATGCTGAGTTACTCAGCCTGGGTTTGGCTACATGACCATGGGAAAGGAAGATGAACAAATGTCTCAACGAAACATATGCCTTGGCATCCCTGAGGCTGAGATCTCCCACACGCATCTAGGTGGTCCATGGTTTGGGGACCAAGCTAGTCCTGTGCAACCAAGAGGGGCCCTTAACGGCTTCTCCCAGGAGTCGTGGATCTTGCTGAAGGTGCTCAGAGTTTCCTTATTCTATTGTTCCACGTCCTTTGCCTGTAACAAAACCTGTCATGACTCTTACTTTGTTGGAGTCCCGTGAGTCCTTTCAGTGACATGGCCCAGCATCATTGTTGCAGCCCCTCTTGGATGCTGGTCGTTGGTTCCTGGCAATTTCCCCTCTTGACACTGAGACTGTAGAATCCTGGGATATCTCACCCAGGAGGGCCTTCGGGGCTCACAGGCCCTGACCCTTGCTTCTTGTGAATGAGAAGGTGGAGCCATGGAGACCTACCCTGCATCTCACAAAGGAGAAGGTGAGGCTATGAGGACCCAACCTCTCTCTCATGGAGAAGGTGGAGCTGTGAACTTAACCTGTACCTCATAGAGGGGAACACAGAGCATCACCTGAAGATGTGAATGGCCCATAATCACCAAGCAAGTTATACACAGAGGAAATAAATGTTACCTGCAATTCCATTATCCAGAGACAACCGTGGCTGATGTTTTAATACATCACCTTTTAGTCTTTTTTCCCTCCACTCATACAAACATAATTGACATATATTGAATAAACCATTTTACATCCTACTCTTTACCTCAGTATTACATTATGAGCATTTGTCGACAATCTTATAAAAAAGACTCAATTTCTTCATTTGTAAAATGGGGACAATAATCATGATGATGATAGTAATACCAGTACCTGTGTTAAAAAGTTAATGTAGGGGTTAAATGAGCTAATGCCTATAAAAGCTTTTATCCTAGTATAAGGTATATACTAAGTGCTCAGCAAAATTATTATTTAATAAAATACTTTAAAATTGTAAGTGACTGCAGAGTAGTTTATTAAGTGAATATTTGTGCAACTATTCCTTTATTGAACTTACAAGTAACAGTTAAGAATCAGGTAATCAAGTTAACTCTCAGCTCTGTTTTTTCTACACAGCACTGCGTTACCTCTTAGAAAAGCAAAATTTCAATGCAGAGGCCACTGGAGCCCATGTGTTTACTGATAGCCGTAACCACAACTGCAGTAAAATAAGGGGGACCCTGAGCCAGTAGACTCTTAGGTGACATTGTCTTGGAGCTGAGTGGGGAGCGAGGTCACAAACATCCTGTGATAGTGGAATGGGATGGGGTCAACCATACGGATGTCCACGCAGATGTCGGACAGAGCCAGAGATGCAGGATCAAGTCAGCCTGGGGGACAGGTCAGTGAGGGTATCCTGGAGCAGGTACAAGATTGAGACAGTCTGATCTCAAGGTGATGTCACTATAGGTGTACGTCCTGGTTCAAGCTGCTCTGAAAACAGATCCTGAGACAAGGACGTGGGTGCAGGTGTTTTATCTGAGAGGAGGCCCAGGAGGCAGAAGAGCAGGGACAGTGAGGGTGTGTCTTGGAAGGGAGGGGGCCAATAAAAGGTGTGTTATTGAGCTGTGGGCAGCTGGACCTGGGTGCTCTGGGACCCTGTAGAGTTGTTCCTTCCAAGCACTGAGGTGTAAGTCCTCTGCCATTCCAGGCTGCCTTGTGCATGGAGACCCACGGAGTGAGCTTTGCCTGGTTCTGAAAAAAGCCCTGAATCAGAGACATGGAAAGGCGTGGAAGCAGCTCTTAGCACCTGGAGAAATGATAATCGAAGTAACAGTAGTAGTTACTATACATTGAGTAACTGTTACCTCTGCAGCTGTCCAATTCCCATTGGACACGTGAGGACACTGAGGCTCTGGGAAGCAGAGGTTTACCCACAGCCACAAGGTGTAAGCATGGGAACTAAGTTTCAAACTCAGCCTATTTGATTGCAAAGCTCATGAAATTCCCCAGTAGCAGTTAAAGAGTGCCTTCAATAGGGTAGCCATAAAGTCCAGAAACAAAGGTGAGAATGTATAATGAATGATTTATTGATATTAAAATATCTGCCCAAATAATGATTGGTGCCAGACTTTATGTCCTTCCTGTATGAGCCTGGTTGGGGAAGGAACTGAGAAATGACTAATGGTGGTAGGTAACTTTGACATAAGCTCTGGGTGGTAGAAATGATGATGGGCGGGGGAGGGAAGATTGCACCATAGTGTCTGCCTGGATCAAAGCCGCGTCAGGTTGGGGATGGATCCGGGCGATGCAATCTTGTTTCCTTTACACCAGTTAGAGAACCTTTTGCTCAGAGGACTTCTGAGAGGATCCAGCACCTCCGTCACTTTCGGATGGGCCAGTGGAGGCCCAGATAGGGGAAATGAACCATCTCAGACCCCACCTCTTTTCAGCCGCACATCAACCCCACACCCATGGAATCCCTGCTCTCTGCTGCGCTCCCTCGCTCGCTCACCACCCCCTGGATTAACTCCGAGTATGCGAGGAAAATTCCTGGTGACCCGTGACCCCTTCCCTCCACGGCTTCCGTTCCCCACCCAGGGCTGCAGCTTCCTTCCTCGTTCCCCCCAGCCCCCATCTCTGACTAAGAGAGCCCCTGAAGCCCTCCCTTCTGCCAGCTCCCAGCCACCCCCTCTCCTCTGGAGCCCTCAGGCGGTGATCGGTGGCTCCTCGGAGAAGCAGGACCGTGGGCGGGGCAAGCCAGATAATTATACTCTTGGAAGGTTTGAATTTCAGGCTAAGAAGCAGGGAGGCAGCTCTTCCTGCCGGGTTTGGGAGATGCGTCTGAGTTAGAAACCATCTCCCATAGCCCAGCCTCCTAGAGAGACAGAGAGGGTGGTCCCACTTTGCCTTTCCACCTTTGAGCCAGAGCTTGAGGCAATTCATTTACTCATGTGGCATTCATTTGTTTATGAAATGCTGGTTATGTACTTACCACATGCCACACACTGTATGGAGCCTGGGGACACAGATTGGAAGTGGGGGCAGGGGCCATGCGGCAGGGTGGTTCGGAGTGTGTTCTGTCCGCCAAACTCCCAAGGTTGCAGCCTTGTCTCCATCTTTTACTAACAGTCCAATTTTTCACGCATTATTTAAGCTCTCCGTGCCTTACTTACCTCATTGGAGACAGGGGTATTATCAAAACATTCCTTCTAAGGATTCAAGGCTAGAATACGTATCAACCACTAAGCGCAGTGCCCGAAGCATCTTAAAAGCATACAAAATGTTA
The DNA here is from genome assembly GCA_004026545.1 of Mormoops blainvillei. Classification (NCBI taxonomy): domain Eukaryota; kingdom Metazoa; phylum Chordata; class Mammalia; order Chiroptera; family Mormoopidae; genus Mormoops; species Mormoops blainvillei. Next base: position 183,953 of record PVJD01001582.1, on the reverse strand, counting down.
GTTGTTGCTGATACTACTTTTTAAAATTTTATTAAAGGGTTGAATATTGTATAGTTCCTGCTCCGGAAAAACCGAGTATACGGTAGAGAAAGCAAAGATGCCTTATCTCACACGTCAGCTCCGACTGATTGATAGAGGGGGCACGGAGTACCCTATTGAGAAAGATTCGGAGGAGTAGTTCAGACCCATCAGGAAAATCAGCAAGATTGGTTAGCAATTTCTGCAAGAGGTTTTAGACAAGGAAGAGGTGGTGTGCATTCCGTTGCTGAGTTAGCCTGGGAGAGGATGAAGGAGGAGCAATGGCAGGGGTGGTAAAAATTTAGAGGAGTACATAGTCAGACCTTATCAGGTATTTGAAACCAATGTTAGGGGGAGTAAGGGCTGCAGAGGAGCTGTTCCTATGCGGATATTTCTGAGCATCCACAAGAGATGTGGCTTCTCCCTGCTGCAGCGTGCCAAGTGCTTCTTGTTAGAATATACAGGTTTGAATCCTGGCTCTGGTACTCACAGGCTCTGTGGCCTTGGGCAAGCATCAGACCTATCCTTGGCCTCAGCTTCCCCATCTGGAAAATGGGGAGAATGACCCACCCTTTATACCCCCACCCCCACCCCAGATTTTGGTGGGGGTTAAGTGAAAAAACGCATGTTAAGAATTTAGAACAGTGCCTGGCATGTAACAAACACTCCAAACCTGGTGGTTAGCCATTAATATTTTGTCTGCCTTAAAGAACCCGGGGGTGGGGAGGAGCCTTCTTTCCTTTGTAACCCATTATCAGTCGAACAGCTCTACTCTGTGTGAGCACTGGAAACAATTGAGGATTAGTTGGAACAATCAAATTGTTCAAAAATAGAGGATTAGCAGGAAAAAGCTTAACACTTCAAATAATTGGTACATTGCTCACGTAAATTGTGGTAGGTTATACAACATTACATAAAATGTAATTCCATTTTTTATGAAAAAGTATTAAGTCATAAATGACCAGGAAAAGATGTGGAAATTCGAACACCGTGGCGTTAACAATGATCACTCTGGAGTAGGTGGGTTGTGGGTGTATCTATTAGAGTTCTTAACAAAACCTGCCTTGGGCTCATTAAGCAGAAAAGGCACTTGTTAAAAGTGTGCTGGGGAGTCCCAGACCTCAGGGGAATGTCTCAGCTTTCAAGGGTATGACCGGGACTTGTCTGGTGGCTTTCACAGAGCTCTGTGAATACCAGGAACTTGATTCTGCAGCCACTATGATTCCTGAATAGAATGAACTCAACGCTGTGCCTGCGGGAGGGTTAAGGATGACAACCTTTGTGACTAAATGGTCAGAAGCCCAGAAGAATGTACAATGAATTTCTTCAGCTCTGAGTCTTATCTTTCTACTCATGGAGGCCATAAGTGGGTGGCTCCTCAATCCAGTTCACTTGACCCCTGCTCCCCAGTGGGCAGGGTCTTCCCATTGAGTTCCCAGAGCTTCCCCGGATTGTCAAATCTCTTCATGGTGATTAGGGTGCAATGTTCCCAGCCCTCAATGACCTGTTTGGGCCCTTTCTCTCTCCTCATCAGCATAGCCTGTCTGTCTTTTCAGCATGAAGACCATCAGACCCTTCCCCCATCACACAGCACCTTTGGGTGTGAAATGACGAGACCAAAGTCATTTATGGGAGAATGGTTCCATTATGGGTCAGAATGGATCTAGAGATCCTCGTGGAGGAGGAGGCTTCAGGGATGAACCTCAAAGGATCGTTAGGATTTTTACAGGCAGACATGGGATGGAGAAGAGAGGGGGCAGTGCAAGCAGGAGATGGAAGCATGTGATTTGGGTAAAAGTGATTCTGTTGAAAACAATCTGGTTGATAGAATCATTGGTCTTGTTTTCTGTTCTATCAGTAATGCCCAAGCAAAGTGCCTAACGCTCAGTAGGCATTTAATAAATATTACATTAAATAATAAATAAAGGAAGGAATGAAGGAATCAATGAATACCAAGTCTATGGGGATGCGGGAGGGACGGATCTGAAGTTCATCTGGGCTACCGGTATTTAAATTCTTAAGGTGTGTCGCCGTTGACCTAGGGCAACAACATGGTTGTAATTCTTCCAAATGAGCCCTAGTGATGCCAGCCACTAGTAGTGGGGAGATGGGAAAGAAGGAGAAATCCCTCGTCCTCTCCTACCCCCTGCCCAGCTGGGAGCGAGAGTCCTCCAACCAACTAGTTCTCGTCTGTTTAACTGCCTCCAGGAAGCCAGGTCACGATGGACAAACCCTTGGGCAGCTGGCTCCTGCCTTCCTGTCCAGGTTTTCCTTCCTCCCTTCTTCACATTGAACCTTTCTGAGAGAGAGAAAAGGAAATGCAGTCCCTGACATCTGGGAGCTAGCCCGGTACTCACAGCCTGACCGGTGTTCTCCTCTTGAGCAGAAACAGGTTCACATGCCACCGATATCTGACAAGGTCACTATGACCATGATGGGTGAAGGCAAAGCAAGACCCCTTTGCAATTATGTCTGCACACAAACAAAACAAGAGTGCTGTGGGAAGCATGAAATTGACCAAATAGCTCCCATCCTGGCTAGCCACTTCTGCATCTTCATCAGTTACAACTTTAACCTTACTTTGCTACTTTCTCGGTAACATTAAGGTACCCAGTTATGGGTACCATATTATATTGGTTAGAAGCAAGACCCAGACTTCGGTTGCCCGTAGGAGAGGTGATTACACAGGGCATAACATCAGGAGGTGGAGATGGTGGAGGACATCAGAAGTCTGCTTATGATGCCAAGCTTTCATTTTACTGAGCTCACTCCCCCAGACCTCCAGTGGTTCAGAGGCAGGTGGGAGGTGAGGACCTACCCAGGAGACAGTATAATGTGGTGGCAAGTATGTGTACTCTGCCTGGGTCCAGATTATTTTCATGTGGGACTTTGAATAAGTTCCTTAAACTTTAAAAGTTTCAGTACCTCCATTTAAAAATAGGAATGATCATAATAACAATAATAACTACTTCCTAGGGCTGTTTTGAAGCTTAAATGAGGAAATTTGGCCATGTATAATGCACACCCATGTTTTGTGTGCATTATACATGGGATTATTATACCCATTATTATACCCATGGTATGTAATCATTATGCCCACATATAATGTGCATCCTTATTTTTCCAAGAATTTGGGCAAAAAAGTGTGCATTATACATGGCTAATTATGATACACAGAGACTACCTAGAGCAATCAATAAATGTTAGGCATTATCCTGTGGGGGCAATTCCTCCTCTCAGCTCAAGTTGGAAGGTAGCTTTCGAGGACCCTTCCCACCAGTCCTTCCTAGTGAGGCCTGGTGTTCTCCTTTGGGACTCCCACAGCTCCTTTGTTCTCTACTGTTGCAGCCCTGATGTGTTTACTGTGTCTTCCTCATTGGACTGAGAGCGTTTTAAGGCAAAGTTCTGTGTCAGTTATGATAGGCTAGGTTTTGCTGCAGTAACAAATGACCCCCAAAATTCAGTAGCCTCTGCACTCAAAAGTTTCTTTCTCTCTCACATTGCATGTCCATCATGGGTTGGCAGTGGCTCTGCTCCATGCCATTTTCACTCTGGGACCTGGCAGGTGGAAGAAACTCTATGTGGAACGTTGCCAGTCTCCTGCAGGGGCAGAGGGGAGGTAAGACATAACGAATAACATGCTGGCTGTTAAATCTGCTGGGAAGTAACACTTGCCAGTTCCACCAGCACACAGGTGGCCAACACAAATCACATGGCCATTACTGAGTTAAATAAGGTGGGCATATAAATCTTTTTATGGGAGGTAATCCGGAATCTTTTGCGAATTGTGTTAAAATCTACCATGTGAATCTTACAAAATTAATTTTATGAAAAATAGCAATGTTAGTATCAGCAAAGTACCAGGTGTGGTTCCAAGTTCTCTACATAAATCAATCTGTTTAACCCTCATAACAACCCTGTGAAGAAGGAACTATTATTAATCCAATTTATAGATGTGGAAACTGAGGTACTGAGCAGTTTAAGTTTCATGCCCAAGGTTGCAGAGCTAGTTGGAGCTTCCAGGGCTGGGTAGGGAGGGGCAGTGTAGCTTTGATGGGAAAAGAGTAGAGAACCAGGAAGGAAGAGTGGGACAGAATTCCTGGGTCTGGCTGGGAACCCATGATGCTCCTTCCCGCTCTGGCCGCTCCTCAGCGACCTCCCTTTGCACTGGGCGCAGTGGGGCCCCTCCCGCCCCATGGCTCACATTCAGCTCCCCAGCTGAAAATCCTGTGTTTAGGGCCTGCCGAACACCATAAAAATGCCAATTAAGTTGATTTAAAAATGCTCCCAGTCTCATTAACAATAAACTGTTAGTGCTGGTGCAGGCAGCCAGGGCTAAGAATAAATAATATGAATATTAAAAGGTTTCTGGCATCATTAATTATCAATAATAAATTATCCCCCACCCCTAACCTCTCTCTGCTGCCAGGGATCTCTTCTTCCCTGGACAGGAAGAGTCATTACTGGAAGTCTGAGATTTGGCTTATTCATCTGCTGTGGAGAAGGAGTGCAGGTGTCGTAGACTCAGACCCCAGGAATCGCCGCTCCTGCGACCCCTAGTCTGAGGAATGTAAATCACTGGCAGTTCTGCTGCACAGTCCACACAATGTGGGCCACAGCCTAGCTCAGCACCTGGCCCAGGGCAGGTGCCCTACTCATCTTTCCTGAATGAATAAATGAATTAAAGGTGTGAGCTTACATTTGTACTTCTATGTCTGGGCTCTGCTACTTTCCCGCTCTGTGACCCTGTCACTCCTTTCTCCAGTTGTCAGTTTCTTCTTCCATGAAGTGGCGCTGATAATAATAGTAGCTACTTCACAGGTTGCAAAGATTAAAAGCGATGACGCCTGTTCAGGATCCAGGCACCCAGTAAGCACTCAATGAATGTAAGCTGCCATCACCTTCTTCCTCATCATCATTTTCATGATAATTACAACTTTGTGGTGGAGGAACTTAAAGCCTTTCTGCTTCATCCCTTCAAAAGAATATTCTGCTGCATTAGAAATGATGTTTGCAAAGACATTTTAATAACAAGGGGAAATGCTTATGATAAGTTTTAAAAAAGCAGGTTGCAGAATTTCACATACTTGGTGATTGCAGTGATATTAAAATAGGCAAACACAGGGCAGAGATACATCAAATATTATTGATTTTTTCTAGGTGGTGGAACTATTTTATTTTCTTCAGTATATTTTCTGTAGCTTTTAATTTTTTTTTTTTACAATAAACATGTCTTATTTATTATGAGAATTTCTCAATATACATAAAAATAGACTGGTATAATGCATACCCATAAACTCATCACTTAGATTTAGTGATTTTTGACATTTTACCTATTTGCTTCATTTATTTTTCCTTTTGGGTGAAATATTTTAGAGTTACTGACACCTTGATATTTTTCTTTCCTAAATATTTTAGTATATATTTCTAAAAAAAAAGAAACCAGCAAAAATATTTTCCTACATAATCACAACACCATGATCACCTCTGAGAGAATTAGGAATAGTTCCTTAATATTATCTAATATGTAACCCATATGCAATTTTTCGCACTGTCCTTCAAAAAAAAATTTTTTTAACAGGATTTAACAGGATTTTTTTGAACCAGGATTTAATTTACGACCATACATTACGTTTGGTCGTCATGTCTCTTAAATCCCTTAAATTGAGCACAACGCAGCCCTGACTTTTTATCTATCACACTGGCTTGTCAAACAGACCAGGTCAGTTATTCTGTTGAGGGTCCCAATTTCTGTATTTGCCTTTTTTTTTTGTGGTTCACTGCTTTTGTTATATGAAAACAGTGATTAAAAAAATACTTCCCTCTGTAGTTATTATTCATTCTCCCAACTGTGTAATAAGAATAATTCCAATATCCATGTGCCAGGCATGGTACTAAGCACTTTATTTGTAATATCTTATTTAATTCTCACAATAAACCTGTGACATAAATACTCTTTTTATCAATCCCGCTATATAAGTGGTGAAGATGAGGCACATAAGGAAAAATAACTTTTGAGGCCCCGTCATCAGGGGGACCAGCTCTGAAGCCAGCAAGCTTAACCGCTATGCCATGTTAAACGAGCCGAAGGAGACGCTGCAAACTAAGGCGTAAGATAGGGAAACCAACTCTGCCTCTCCCTGGGGTTGCTAAATGACAACCGGAAGCAAACTCCCCATCCCGACCAGTAAAAGGTCTGGAGGGAGGCGATGGAGTGGGGCCTGTGCCGATGAAATCTCTTCTTCTGCCAGAGCTTGGAGCTGCTGTGGGCGTCTCCAGGGTTTTCTTCTGCTTGCTTTTCTTCCATTCTTAGTAGGTTGGAAGGGCTCCAGGAAGCTCGTGGTTTTCCTTGAGTCTCTGGGCTTGAGAGTCCCCGGGCCTGCTATTTCATAGGCAAGGAGGTGTCGGACACAGAAAGGAGCCCACAAAGGAGCCTCCACAGCTGCCAGGGTAAGGGACACATGGGATTCCGTTCTTGGGTTTTCATTCATGGACATTCTGGAAAGATAAGGCACAGTACACAGTGCGTGTTGGGTAAACACACTGGAAGACAGAAGTTCAGGTACTTGCTTCCTTAGCTAGATTTGCATCTGCCGTGGACAGGCTGTGTGCCTTTGGCCATGGCACCCAGCTTCCCTGAGCCCAAGTGTGTCCCGTATTACATCAGATTTAATGCTGTCAGTTCTATTTCCATGTGAGGTTGTTATAAGGATTATATGAAAATAAGAGTGGGAGCACTTTGAAAAGTAACAGTGGCAATTTAAGAGCCTCCCTCTAGGGTAAACAGCAGGACTTGCACACTCAACCATGTGCTCTTAGGTAGGTAGGTAGCAGATGGCTCCCAGGAGGGCTGCCATGTTCTCACAGGACCCTACCCCAAAGCCATGGTTGATTAGTCAAGGTGTTGGCAGCTGACCCAGGCTGTACCAGTGAATCACTGTGCTGGGGTGTTTGGGCTTGGGAAGGGGGGTGGTCAGTCATTCTTTCCTGTGGGTTTAGGTCCAAACTGGAAACAGGGAGCATTGATATGAATGCTCCCTGATTATAGAGGAAGACAGCTTGGGGGCGGGGAGGGTGAATGTAGTGGGCAAGCGAGAGGGGGAGAGGCACGTGAGACCCAAGTCCTGGCTGTTCTCAGGATCTGACTGCATCCTTGAGGCTTGACTGTCTGACCCACGTTTGGCTTCTCTGAGACAGCCATTTCTCCTTTTTTGGCTTAAGTGATTTGAGATGGTTTCTGTCATCTATTGCTCAAAGGGTGTCTGACATATTAGGCAATAGGATGCTGTCAGCAGCCCAAAGAAAGACTAAGGTGCACTAGGCTCCTAAGCGCACCTCCTAGTCCCTCCACCTCGTTTGACAACCGAAGTCCAGCATTGTCAATCACCTTGCCTCAGGTATCTGAGCAAGTGAGCATCAAAACCCTTAGAAGAACTCAGTTCTCCCAACTTCCATCCCAGGGCCTGCTCCACCCCTCCAATCTGCCTCTTTTCTCTCTGGGCAGCTGATGATAACGACACATGTTAAAAAACAATGACTCTTACTATTTACTGAGTATGTACTAAGCTCCCCCCTCTGCCAAGTGATTCTCATGTATTATCTTCATAGTGACCCGGTGAAGGAGCTATTATTTTTCTCATTTTGCGTAGTGGAACACTGAAGTTCAGAAACATGAAGCAACTTTCCAAAGACACACGGCTAGTAAGTCACAGAGCCGGAATTCAAGCACACCGCCCGCCCCCGGCCATCTTTGGTTTCCTGTTCTACTGAGTGGGGTGGCCACACCCTCCTTTGAACCAGTGCCTCGCTGAGTCTGTGAGGGAGCCTGAGCAATCTCGGGAGGGCTGTCATTTCTTGTGGCTACTGCTATGGGAGCATTGTTCTTGGACTTGGGTTATTTACCTAAGAATTTGCAAGGCTGCTTCTTGCTTAGGTGACAAATACTTCTGCAAATATGAACCAAAAACTGGCTTTGCTTACCCAGAAGTGAGGAGAGCTCCAGGCGTCCCTGGAAAGAGTGCTGATGCAAACATGTACATGCAGAAGAGGCCCGGGTTTTCCCGATTAACCCCACGGCGGAGAAAGGGATGCTTGAAACCTCTCTGCTAAGGTGACTTTGATGCTTTTCAGCAGAAAGTCTACTCTGTGGTGGACAGGGAGGGCTCACTAAGGCGACTTCCAAGGTTACAGGGATGGCCAAAGGCAATCTATTACCAAGCGCCAGCTTCTGATCCCCTGTGACGGAACTGTCTGAGAGGCTTGTTAAAGATACAGTGTGTAAGTCATCTGTTGCTGTGTAACACAAAGCCCCAGATCTCAGCAGCTTAGAGCAACAGCAGCTGGTTTGCGGATTAACCTGTAAGGAGGGCAGAGCTCGGCTGTACTGTCTTTGCTGTGCTGGGGCAGCTGAGCTGGGGAAAGGAGGGTCCACTTTTCTTCTTTTTCATTATTTATTTTTTAATACTTTAAAAATATTTTCAATTACATTTGACATACAGTATTATATTAGTGTTGGGTATACAATACAGTGATTAAACATTTATATAACTCATGAAGTGAACAGCCCAGTAAGCCTGGTACCCATCTTACACTGTGCAGGGGTATCCAACATTTTGGCATCTTGTACCACACTGGAAGAAGAAGGGTTGTTTTGGGCCACACATTGAATACATTGTGACATGTAATCACAAACAAATCTCATAAAGTTTTAAGAAAATTTATGGTTTTGTGTTGGGCTTCATTCACAGCCATCTTGGGTTGCATGTGGCCCATGGGCCACAGGTTGGACACCCCTGCCGTTATTACAATATTATTGACTATATTTCCTATGCCGTACTTTACATCCCTGTGACTTTTTTTTTATAACTGGCAATTTGTGCATCTTAACCCCTTTCCCTTTTTTATTGATCCCCCTCAACCCCCTCCCATTTGGCAACCACCAGTCTGTTCTCTGTATCTGAGTTTTTTTCTGTTTTGTCTGTTTTTTTTACCTTGTTTTTTAGATTCCACATATAAATGAAACTACATGGTATTTGTCTTTCTCTGAAAGACTTTATTTCACTTAGCATAATACCCTCTATGTCCATCTGTGTTGTCAAAAATGGCAAGACGTTCTTTTTTATGGCTGAGTAATATTCCATTATATATATGCACCACATCTTTATCCATTTTCCCATCTGTCAATGGGCACTTAGGTTGCTTCAGTATCTTAACTGTTCTAAATAATGCTGCAACAAACATAGAGGAGCATATATGTTTTCTAATTAGTGTTTTGGGTGTCTTTGGATAAATACCCCAAAGTGCGATTGCTGGGTCATATGCCAGTTCTGGTTTTAATTTTTTCAGGAGCCCTTATCTTACTTTCCATAGTGGATGCACCAATTTATAATCCCACCAACAGTGCATAAGGGTTCCCTTTTCTTCACATACGAGGATCTACTTTTGAGATGACTCATCATGTGGCTGGCAGGTTGGCGTGCTTGTTAGCAGAAAATCCTGTCAGGGCTGTGGGCTGGGGGCCTTGGTTCCTCTTTATGTAAGGCTCACCCGTGGATGATCGGGTGTTCTCACAGCATGATGGCTGGGTTCCAAGAGGGGATGTCTCAATAGAACAAAGTGGGATTACATTTCATTTTTATGATCTAGCCTCAGAACCACCAGTGGTTAAGTATAACCACTTAGCAACAGCTCTGCTATTCTATATTGGTCAAGTAAGTAAAAACGGCTCACCTATTTTCAAGGGTTCATAAACCGAATCTACTGATGGGTAGTGGCAGTAGTGATTGCCTCTAGGGAGGTATCTGGTGTTGGGGAAGAGAGGGGAGGGGGAAAAGGGTCAATAGAGAGAGACAGGTGAGAGAAGGAGGGTTGTGTCTCACTGTAGAGCTTGATATGTTGTTGACACACACACACACATTACCTTTTGTTTAAAAAATAAATAAAAGGCTGAAGAGGCACCAAAATATATAAGGAAAACCTTGGAGGACTTCAAGAAAGAGATCAACAGCAGCATGCTCATAGTAGGGGATTTGAACACCCCATTGTCAACAATAGATAGATCTTCTAGGCAAAGAATCAACATGGATATTGTGGCATTGAACAACACTCTAGATCAAATGAACTTAAGTGATATATACAGAAACTTTCACCCTGAAGAAGGAAAATATACATTTTTTTTCAAATGCACATGGAATATTTTCAAAGATAGATGACATGGTAAGTCACAAAACAAGCCTCAACAAACTCAAGAAAATTGAAATCATATCAAGCATCTTCTTGGGTCACGATGGCTTGAAACTAGAAACCAATCTCAAGGAAAAAACTCAAAAACATTCAAATTCATAGAGACTGAATAACATGCTATTAAATAATGAATGGGATAACAATGAGATCAAGAATGAAATAAAAAAGTTTCAAATGAAACAAATGAAAATGAACACATAATAGCTCAAAATCTATGGGACACAGGAAAGGCAATCCTGAGAGGGATGTTCATAGCAATACAGGCCTACCTAAAAAAGGTAGAAACATTTCAAATAAAAAAAAAGTCTAACCATATATCTACAAGAACTGGAGAAACAACAATAAAGAAAGCCCAGAGTGAGCAGAAGGAAGGAAATAATCAAGATCAGAGTGGAGTTAAATGACATAGAGACTAAAAGAACAATTCAAAGGCTCGATAAATCCAGGAGCTGGTTCTTTGAAAAGAAAAACAAAATCAGCAAGCCTTTAGCCAGACTCATCAAGGAAAAAAGGGAGAGGACCCAATGAAATGAAAGAGGAGAAATTACAGCTGATACCACAGAAATACAAAGGATTGTAAGAAATTACTATGAACAACTATGTGTCAAGAAATTTGACAACCTGGGTGAAATGGACAAATTTCTAGAAACACATAATCTTCCAAAACTGAATCAAGAAGAAGCAGAAAGCCTTAATAGACTGATAATTATTAGTGAAATTGAAGCAGTAATCAAAAAAATCCAGGCACACAAGAGCCCTGGGCCGTCTACAGCTTCACAGGTGAATTTTACCAAACATTTCGGGAAGAGTTAACTCCTATCTTTCTCAAACTATTACAGAAAATTCAAGAAGAAGGAATATCCCCAAATACTGGACTCTTTTTATGAGTCCAGTATTATCCTAATTCCAAAACCAGGTAAAGACACAACAAAGAAAGAAAACTACAGGACAATATCGCTGATGAACAAAGATGCTAAAATCCTCAACAAAGTATAGGCAAACCAGATCCAGCAATACATTAAAAAGATCATACACCATGATCAAGTGGGATTCATCCCAGGGATACAAGGATGGTATAATATTCACAAATCAATAAATGTCATACACCACATAAACAAAATGAAAGACAAAAATCACATAATCATATCAATAGATGCTAAAAAAGCATTTGATAAAGTACAGCACCAGTTTTTGATAAAAATGCTCAGCAAAGTGGGAATAAAGGGGGCATACCTCAACACAACAAAGGCCATATATGAGAAACCTATAACCAACATCATACTCAAAGGTCAAAAACTAAAAGCTTTCCCACTAAGATCGGGAATAAGACAGAGGTGTCTGCTTTCACCACTTTTATTCAACATAGTATTGGAAGTTCTTGCTGCAGAGATCAGACAAGAAAGAGACATAAAAGATACCCAAACTGGAAAGGTGGAAGTTAAACTGTCATTATTTACAGACAACATGATAGTGTACATAGAAAACCCTATAGGCTCCACCAAAAAAATACTCAATGTAATAAGTGAATTTGGCAAAAGAGCGCTCTACAAAGTCAATATTCAGAAATCAGTGGTTTTTGTACACCAACAATGAAATATCAGAAACAGTGACTAGGGGAAAAATCCTATCTACTATAGCAACTGGAAAAATAAAGTACCTAGGAATAAACTTAACCAAGGAGGTAAAAGACCTGTACTCAGAAGACTACTGGAGAAGGAAATTAAGGAAGACACAAACGAATGGAAGCACATACCATGTTTGTGGACTGGAAGAGTCAAATTCATCCAAATGGCCATACTACCCAAAGCAATGTACAGATTCAATGCAATCCCTATTAAAACGCCAATGATGTATTTCACAGATTTAGAACAAATATTTCAAAAATTTATATGGAATGAAAAATGACGCCAAAGAGCCTCAGCAATTTTGAGAAAGAACAAAGTAGGAGGGATGATAATACCTGGTATCAAACTATACCACGAAGCCTCTGTAATCAAAAGAGTCTGCTATTGGCATAAGAACAGACACAGATCAGTGGAACAGATTAGAGAACCCAGAAATAGACTCATATCTCTATGGTCAATTAATATTTGACGAAGAGGGCAGAGGCATAAAATAGAGTAAAAATAGCCTCTTTAACAAATGGTGCTGAGAGATCTAGATTGGTACATGCAAGAAAATGAAACTAGACCACCCACTTACACCATACACCAGAACAAACTCGAAATGGGTGAAAGACTTAAACACAAGACATGACATCATAGAAGTCCACAGAAGACACCATAGGGAGCAAAATTTTAGATATCCCACACAGTGATATTTTTGCCAGTATATCTCCCAGGGCAAGAGAAAGAAGGAAAGGATAAACAAATTGGAGTACATCAAATTAAAAAGCTTCTGCACAGCTAAACAAAACATCATCAAAATGAAAAGGGAACCAACTGTATGGGAGAACATATTTGCCAAAGATACCTCAGACAAGGGTTTGATCTCCAAAATATATAAAGAACTCATGACTCAATGCCAGGAAGGCAAACAATCCAATTAAAAAATGGGCAAAGGACCTGAACAGACACTTCTCCAAGGAGGACATACAGAGGGCCCAGAGACACATGAGAGGATGCTCAGCATCACTAGCCATCAGAGAGATGCAAATTAAAACCACAATGAGATACCACTTCACACCAGTCAGAATGACCATCATAAACAAATCCACAAACAACAAGTGCTGGTGTGGATTTTGAGAAAAGGTAACCCTAGTATATTGCTGGGAATGCAGACTGGCACAGTCACTGTGGAAAACAGTATGGAATTTCCTCCGAAAAACTAACAATGGAACTGCCTTTTGACCCAGCCATTCCACTGCTGGGTTTATACCCTAAGAATCCTGAAACACCAATTCAAAAGAACCTATGCACCCCAATGTTCATAGCAGCCTTCTTTACAATAGCCAAGTGTTGGAAGCAGCCCAAGTGCCCATCAGTAAATGAGTGGATCAAAAAACTGTGGTATATTTATACAATGGAATACTATGCAGCAGAAAGAAAGAAGGAGCTCCTACCTTTCATGATAGCCTGGATGGAACTGGAGACTATTATGCTAAGTGAAATAAGCCAGGCGAAAAGGACAAATAACACATGCTCTTACCTATAACAGGAACCTAATGAGCAAAATAAACAAATGAGCAAAATAGAACCAGAGGCGTGGAAACAACGAACAAACTGACGGGGCGCGGGAGGGTGAGAGGATAAGAGAGGAAAGAAGAGGAAGGACCTAGTTAAAGAACAAGTATAAATGACCAATGGACATGGACAACAGGTTGGGGATTGACTGTGGGAGTGGGGGATGGGGGATTGGTGGGGCAGGGGAGAGCAACGGGGTAATATCAGAGCAACTGTAATAGAACAACAATAACAATGAACAAACAAACAAATAAAAGGCCCAGATGACAGGGAGCCCTGGGTGGGTGTGCTCATGTGTGAACCTGCGTGCCTCTGTGCACTCACAGTCTTGGGGCAGGCGTGGGTGACACAGTTACAGCAACAGCTCCAATGGGAAGCAGAGGGGTGGTGCCTCCATGGCGAAGACAGGGCCTTGGGCTCTAGCATGTCCCTGCACTTGAGCCTCCCAGGGGTATATTCCCACTGACCTGGTCCATTTCTTTCAATGGAAAGAGATCCACCTGTCTGCCAGGGGCTGAGGACCCCTTGGTGAAAGCAGAAATCACAAGAATCCTTCATCCTTTCATGAAGAGCTAAACAAACAAAACTCCAAACAGATTAAAAAAAAATCCACAGCACCAAAAAACAAAACCCCACAGATGTATCACTCAACAAAGGAAGCTGCGAAGCATACTAATACCTGCCATTTATTAAAGACACAGCATGTGCCAAATGCTTTCCCTAATTTAATTCTTGCCCAGCAGTGATGTCGCAGACAAGGAAACCAAGGCTAGGGAGGCAGAATGAATTGCCCACACTCGCACAGCTAGAGGGAAGGTGCAGAAGTGTGGTTCCAGCCAGGGCTGTTGGCGCCCAGGTCTACTTGTTGAACTTCCCTTTTTCCTCCTTGCCCTGCTGCCCGGATCCTTGGGTGATTCTGCCTAACAAAGAGAAATGTTCTTTATGCGATTTGGATCTGACCACTGGACTTGGCAACAATTTATTTTGTGATGTCCCAGTAAAAATGGAGTTCTTTTTTAAGAACAGTGACTCTCGGAGGGCAGAGCTAGGAATTTTAATTGGGTGAGAGGCAGCAGCGAGTGGTGGAGCGAGTACCAAGAGGGGAGCCAGGAAGCATTCATTCCAGTCCTTACTGGCTGTGTGACCTTGGGCGATAATAAGAATAATAGCCTCTACTTATTGACTTCTTATTATGTAGCAGGTGCTATGTCGAGTGATTCATGGGTATCATCCATTTAATCTTCTCAGCAATCCTGTAAAGGAGGTAGGTATGAACATTACCCCCATTTTGTAGATGAGAAAATTGACACTTTAGGTTTTGAGCAACATGCTCAATACCGCACAAATAGGAAACTACCTCCGAGCCTTGAGTCTGGGCAGAGAGGTTCCAGAGTCTGTGCTTTTACCATTGTGCTATAATGTTGATAGAAATATGAATGTAATATAGACACACTGACAGGGGCTAACATTTATTGACCATCTTCCATGCGGTATACAACATTCCAATCCCTGTATGCAATATATCATTTAATCCACACAATGATTTCATGAAATCGATGTTATCTGCATTTTTTTTTAGATGAAGAAACTGACTTCTCATGTGTTTAGTGAAGGGGTTATCTCCCTTTGCTGCCTCGTTCTTTTCTAAGAGCTATTACTTACAGAAAAAGGGTTCAGACAGGCATGAACTCAGGTCATGTAGGGTGGGGCTGGATTCTGACTGAGCCCCTCCCTTCCCCTCCCAGAAAGAAGCCGGGGGAACCAGATTTGCTCAGGGAGGTAGCTGGACTAGTGCCTCACCTGTACCTTCCCTGGAGGCTGGAGCACAGGCCGCTCCCTGGGGCTCGCCACGCCTGTTTTTCATCAGTTTGGGCTGGGCAGCTTGCCCCCTTGGCAGAGCAGGCTGCAGCCTGAGGCTCCTGGGTCCTGCGTGGCTCGGTGAACTGTGCAAGGGAAGGGAGGCTCTGCCAATATGTCACTGGCCAGATCCCCTCTGGGCACCATCTGGGATGCTCTGAGCTGGGAAGGCAGGACCAGGCAATGGCGGCCCACTCTGCCTGTGGGCCTCGCTGCCCTGAGCACACACCAGGAGCACCCTGCCCTGGGAAGGCGTCAGATCATCAGGGGACAGACCATCCCAGGGGAGCGTCTTTGGGCCCCCAGGGGCCCTATGAAGCAGTAACAAGCATTCTAATAACTGGCATTTATTAAGCTGTTACTATGCCTGGGCGCTATGCTGAGTACTTTATGTATGTTGTCTCATTTAATTTGCTCCTTACACACCACCGTGTTTAAGTACTATTATCCCCATTTTATAGGCGAGGAAACAGAGACACAGAGAGGCTCAGAGACCTACCCAGGGTCATGCAGCTGGTACGTTTCAGAACCAGGGTTCAGATTCTAATTTTTCAAACCTGGCTGGCTCATAAGTCCTGGATTCTAATCCGTGCTCAGTCTCTAACTGACAAGTAATTTTCTCCAGTCCCCTACTCTTCATAAGTCTTCAGTTTCTTCTGGACGATGCAGGGTTGGACCATATTTTGAAAATGTGTTCATCGGAACCCCAGAGTTCCATCAGGAGCTGTGGTGGAGGTGGGGATGGAATTGGGGAAGAGGTGAGAAGCTGAGGATGAGCATTAGACCCCCAGCCTCTTATCCCGTTTTAAACCTGAGGTGAAAGTGCCATTTTTCGCTGCTTCCCATGTTAGGGTTACGTGTGAGAGTTGGCTTACAGAGGGGGCTCTACTGTTTATGTTAAGTCTGAACACTAGCAGTTGCTGATCTGACAGTCTTGTACCTTACAAGAGCAGGAAAATGGGCCTTGGAGAAGGTAAGTGGATCCATGTAAAGAGGCCCAGCTAATTAGTGACTTAAGCAGATTATGTACTGGTGCAGAGCACAGTTTCTACCGTTAGATACGAATGGATTCAAGTCTTAGCCCTGCCTACTACCAGTGGTGTCCTCGGGCAGGGTCAGCTCTCCACTGCTAGACAGGTCCTCTTTTTCTACCACCGAGTGCCCCGGTGGGGTAGTGGATGCCCTGAGTTATCTCTCTGATGGAATAACTCAGTAATTGGGTTATATTCCCTTTCCCTATTCACCCCCAACCCTAGCTATTAGCACAGAGGGCACAGGACACCCAAATGCCTTTGGACCTGTCCAGTTATGATACAGATACCATGGGTACCCAAGGATTGCCCCCCAACCCCGAACCAAGGAGTAGGAAGAAACATCTGGCAACCTGTAACACTGGAATTCACGCCCAGCAGAGTCTGTATTCATGAATAGGGCAGAGCTGTGCTTGCAACAAGAAGACATGAATAAGAGACAGTGTCTGGCCATTAGAAGCTATCTGACCTTCAGCACCTTCCTTCCAGGCTTCAGTGTCCTCATCTTTAAAGAACAGTGGTGGAGTTTTGCTGATGCCCATGGACACTGTGGCTTTGACATGGTGTGCTTCAATGATCCCAGGCACCAGGAAATATGACCTTTTTCCTTGGCATCCTAAAGGTTTGCTGAGAAGTCTTCTTCCTAAGGGCAGACTTATGAATCAGACAGTCATAATTGGCCAAGCCTCCCTCTTTATCTGTGGGGTGAATGATGAGACTTTTGAGTACTCCTGGTCTTGGGAAATTGGCTTCAACTGGTCTTAACTGGTCTGGCTGCAGGGCTTTCAAAGAGCTGTCCTGAGAAACTGTTCTGACCCAGCCACAGAGAGTGAGAGAGCTTCAGGTCATGCCAGTGCATCTTCACAGTGAAGCCTGCGCCTGGAAGGGAAGAGGCTTCTTCAAGAGGCCTGCCCTCCTCTGGGCATGGAAACAGCTCTACCTGGGTGAGTATGAGAAGGAGCACCCACGGTGCCCCCTTGGGGTCTAGCAATGTGACCCTGAGGGTATTGCAGGAGCTCTTCCTTATTCTTCCTCTTAGGGAGGGAGTTGCCGACTTGGTTGATCTGAGTCCAGAGCGCTCATGGAGCCCCGTTTCCTCGTGGGCAGGGTTGCTTGGCTTTCTCCTCTCTGAAGTCCAGGCAGAAAAAGGTTCAGGTCGATTTCACCATGGAGGCCATCTCTCTTCCTATATCCCTTCCCTTCAGTCCCACACACCCACAGATGGTGACTTCACTTGATCTGCCCTTCTGGTTTGTTAGGCAGTGTGGTCAGAGCCCCGCTCATACCTCCTTTGCTCACCATGTCTACTGTATCACTTGCAGAAAATCTGTGGGCACCTGATGGTGTCTTGCATTTCTCTGTGTACAGGGCAGGCTGGAAAGGTGGGGAGTTAATGCCCCAGGAGTGACCCTGACCAATGAAGGATGAGGAAGTAGATGAACAACTCCCTCCTTCCTGCCTACTTGGTGGGATAATTCTCAGGTGTATTCTGCATAGTCTCTTGGCCTGTCTTTGAGTAGATTGGGACTTAGTTGCCCCCAGTGGCCGTGCTTCCATTAACACAACTTTTATTGGCTTTCTTCCTTCCCACTTCCTCCTGTGTTTCCTGAATAACCTCCCAGGTACCCAGATTCTTATCTCAGTGTCTGCTTGTGATATTGTGATTTATAAGAAAAAATATGTATTTGGTCTTTTCCCCGTTTCTAGCGTAGAGCTCCTAAAACCCTTGCGGTTTCCTAAGCCCGGAGACCATAAAGTTGTCTTTTGTTATGCTAATGAGGTGACTTTCGGGAAACACCTAAAGACTAAGGATGGGTTATTGTTTCCTACCAGTGGGCCAGTGATTAGAGGGCTGGAACTGCCAACTCCTCCCCTGGACCTGCTGGGAGGAGAGAGGAGCTGATTGAGTTCCATCAGCAATGGCCAATGATTTAATCAGTCATTGCTATGTAATGAAACCTCCATAAAAAACCAAAAAGATGAGGTTTGGAGAGCCCCCGGACTGGTGAACATGTGGAGATTTGGGGAAAATGGAGAGCGGTGCTCCAGGAGAGGGCATGAAAGCTCCGTGCCCTTTCCTCATACCTAGCACCGTGTATCTCTTTGATTCGTATTCTTCATTCTCTGTTGTAATAAATCAGTAGTCTAGTGAGTAAACTGGTTTCCTGAGTTCCATGAACTGCTCTAGCAAATTAATTGAACCCAAGGAGAGGGTTGTGGGAATCTCTGATTGATAGCCAACCAATCAGAAGCACTGGTAACAACCTGGACGTCCGGTTGGCATCTGAATGGGAAGCAGTCTTGTGAAACTGAACCCTTAACCTGTGGAGTCTGATGTTGTCTCCAGATAGTGTCAGAACTGAGCTGAATTTTGGGATAGCTGGTGTTCAAGAATTGTTTGTTGGTGTGGGACCCCCTTCCCTACCCCTTTCCTACCCTCAACATGTTGGATACGAGTGCAGAAACTTTACTGGTCTTGGTGAGGCCCACACTAAGACATATCCTTGTACAACCTTCACTGCAATGCTGTGGGTGCCTGTGGCAGGGTGATTTTACTCCCATTTTACTGATGAAGAAACTGAGGCCTAGAGAGGTCAATGACTTTCCCCAAAGTGGTAGAATGTAGACTCCTGACTCCCAATTTACTATTCTTTTCTCAATGGTATCCCTTGGTGCCTCCTAGAGTCCTGTCTAGCATAAGGCAGGAAACTGGGTTGCATTAGGTAAAGACCAATAATGAACATAATCTTTTGTTGCTATCTTGATTTGTTTTCAACACTAGCAGTGGATGTATTTAGAAAAAAAACCAAACAAATAAAAAACACCATTGATTAAAACTATTGATACCTGAGTGGGTTATGGGAGCAGGAGGGAATTTGTAGTCTTTTGGATAAGTTATTATGGAAGGATTAACTAGTGCCTGTGTTAATCCAAGGGTCTAGACCTTCAAGAAAGTCACAGAATCATAGAATGCCAAATATGGAGGGCAGCATTGAGGTCATCTTGGCTAGACTAAACCTTTCTTTTATAAATGGGGGAAACTGAGGTCTAAGGAGGGAGAAGTTCTTAAGGTTATCAAGTTAACACGAGAATTAGAGTCTGAGAGAAAGTAAAGGAAATATATGTAACCAGAGTCAGTTTTTTCTAAAATCAAGAATCTATGAGAACTTTTTAAGTTAGACATGACAAATTAGAGCCAATCAATGGATGGAGCTACCCAGAACACCTAGAACTGAGCAAGCTTGTGAAGTTCTATTTAAACTTTGAGAGAAATAATTCAAAAATTGGTTAGTGATGTCTGACTTTGGCACAGGACAGGTGAGTTCCGCTTATCTGCCACTACCTGAAAGGCAAGCTCAAGAAAGCTGGGACCATGGTTAGCCCAAGGGTCAGAACCCACAGGCTGGAATTTGAAGGGATGGTGAAGGCAGATCAGCACTGAAAAACAATGCCTAAAGGTGGTGGCTAGTCTGGTGTTCAGGTTACTCAGCCATCCTAAATTACTTTTTTTTTGCTCTACCCTTCTGTCAGGATTCTATCTTACTGCTTTGGAATCCCAATAACCTTGTAGAATGCAAATACGCACACTTTATTTTATGCAGCAGACACTTAAAGCAAAATATTATGGATTCTGTTCCAAATTTTTCCTTGAGCCTCTTGTCTCATAGTACTAAAGTTGATTGGTCCCACTTGAGTCTTACGTTCCCCCATATGCAAAATAAAGGGCCAGGTGAGAAGTTCTCAAAAAACATTAAAAGAAACAATAACTTCATAGCATGGTAGCAGCTATTATATGAAACAAAATAGATTTTCATGATGAATTTCTTTTGGAATATTGCTGGGTTATTGTAAAAAGATTTTTTAAACTGCAGGACTTCTCGGATTCTTTAAAATAAGAATGTACCTTAAAGTGAATTGGATAGGTATAGTTCCCTAAACTTACTTGCAAATACTCCATATGGGACACTCTCTAATGGTCTTGCAGCTTCAAAATGCTATAATTCCCTTTCAGAACAGAAATCTATTCTGAAAGATTTCCTTTCAGAATAGACGTATAAAGAGGAGCGTAATCAACGATTGGTTCATCTCTCCTGTGAACGTATGATGTTAGGTTTTTAACCACAGTGTTTAAGTGCCTCAAAGCAAGTAGCAACTATGGGAGCCCTTTCCTTAGGAGAGCATTAAAGATAAATCAGTCGGTTTGCAAACAACTGAAACAATTTCTTTCTTAAGGGCAGACCAGGTTATTTTAGTTACTTTAATGATGTGACTGGTGATAAAACCAATTGGCAAAATTGCAGAACAGTGTTGACTAAGGGGCTTTAAAAAAAGAAAAACAACCCAAACAATATAGTCTTTTGTCAGCATAGCTGCTCTGAAGGTTTCCATCTGAAGTCCTGAGTAGCAAAATCCTGCTCAGCGTCCTAAGCTGTGCTGTGGGCTTAGCTCTGCAGCACAGCAGAGGGTAAAGTTGTCATGATAATATAAACACTGGTTCTCCTCAATGTGGAGATGTTCTGCCTAGAGTGACTCCAGTTGCCTGTGTCTGTCTTCCTTCCTTCTCTCTTCAAAAGAGGTCAGATCCTGTTTGACTTATCCTTTTACAAGTCTGGTCACAAATAACTTTAAACTCTTCATAGCAATAGTTTTCATAAGAGACCAGTTCAGGGTCAGCACTGATATACAAGAATGAAGGTGCAGTGACTATTAACCAGGGCATCATCAGAGTGGTCTATGGAATTAAAACAAAGAAACACGCTTGGCCCCACTGGAGATTTTGATGGAGAAGATCTAAAGTGGGTGCAGGCATCTGTATTTTTAAAATCTCCACAGATAAAACCCACATGTCTATCAATAGAAGACTGAATACACAAAGTGTGGCTTATTCATACAATGGAAAACTACTCAACAATGAAAAAGAAAACACTGTTGTTACTTGCAGCAACATAGGTGAATCTCCCAGACACTAGGTAAGTGAAAAAAAGCTGTCACCAAACCACCCCTCAAAAAACCCCAAAACAAAACACAAAAAACTATGTAGAATTCTATTTATATGAAGTTTGAAAATGAGAAAAGCTAGGATAGGGTATTAGAAATCAAAATTGTGAGCCCTGGCTGGCATGGCTCAGTGGACTGAGTGCCCACCTGTGAACCAAATGGTCCCTGGTTTGATTCCTAGTCAGGGCACATGACTGGACTGCGGGTTGGGTCCCCAGTGCGGGGGCAGCAAGAGGCAAGCACGCATTGATGTTTCTCTCCCTCCCTTCCCCTCTCTTAAAAATAAATAAATAAAATCTTTAAAAAAATCAATATTGTGGCTTCTACTGGGAGTGTCAGTGGGGATTAATCATGAAGGGGCACAAATGTACTTTCTGGGGGTGCTGGAAATATTTTATACATTATTGTGGGTGATGGTCTACATAGATGCATACAATTTCAAAACCTGAACAGAATCCTTAAGAGAAGTGCATATAATTTATACCTCATTTAAATAAAACAACCTAAACTTTCCTGTAACTCCCCAAATTAGGTTCCTGCACCTGTGCCAAAGTCCAAGAAATGATCATCTCCACACGAGAAGGGCCTAACCCAGCTCAGCCCAATTATAGACTCAAGAAAGGGAATATTTCCCTATTCTCTGCCTTAGATCACACAACCCTCCATTTTCACTTACCTTCCATAATTCTGTCATCCTTTCTCTGTCTTTTGGATAATAAAACTCTAGAGAACTCAACATACGACAACCAGCTTAATAATAAACCCATTGGTATCCAGGAATTGTGCCCCCTTTCTGTTTCCATTTCAGTAGCCACAGCTACATTCCTAAAAGGGGTTCCTTGAAGAGACATCATATTTATTGAGCACCTACTATGTGCTAGACTTTGTTGGCTCCCTCACCAAGGCTATGTCACTTTCTTTTCAAAATAACCCTGAGAAGCAGATATTTTTTTTACTACCCTTCTCATTTTCCAGATTAACAATCAAAAAGGGAAGATAAATTACTGGCCCACAGGTATTATCAGGCTGGTAAGCAGGGGATGTAGGGTTAGCACAGTGACTGTACCTCTTATAATTTAAGGCCTCTTTCCTTCCAGGGCCTGAGGGTAGAAAAGCAGAGATGGGCATTGGAAGGGGAGATACAGTTAAGTGTAAGAGGGGCAGTGGTCCTCACTTGACAATGTTTTTCATTCCCACTGGCCAGAATTCAAGCCAGTGAGCCTCCCCCTCGCCCCCCGCAAGACAGTCCCATGCTCTCAGACTTGCCCCTGCTGGGAGCTTACAAGTAGCGGCCTCGGGGCGACTTTCGTTTGGTATAACTTAGAAAACAAGAAGGAAGCAAGTAGGGATTGTATAGATGCCTTTACTTTAAGGATTCTGGCTCTCTGAGATGAGAGAAGTGGGTTCCCCTACGGGAGTGGCAAGGCATAGGGAGAAGTGTTGGAACAGAGTCTGTGTGTGCGTGTGTGTGTGTGTCAGCACGTTTGTGCGTGGAGGGGAGAATTGCTGTACTCAGCGTGAGGCACTTGGGGAGGAGGAAACTGTAGCGGAGCTCTGAATAATTGATGCTTCAGCCGCACCAGACGCCCAGGAGCGGGCGGAGAGCGTGGTTTCAGCACCACGGAGAGCGCCACGCCGCCGCAGGCGCCCCCGCGGTCAGCCAGCCGCCTATTCTGGCCTTGTCGCCACCGTGCGCTCTGGGAGAGCGGGTGGCCGCGCGCCGGCGCCAAGGGACTGCGGGGTCTGCCTCGGAGAACCTCCGGGGAGAGCGGCTGAGGGCGGGAGACGCCTTCGCTCGCTGAAGCTCCAAGCCTCTCCAGCTTTCGCGGGGGCTGCTGCGTCTCACCGACTGGGAACAAGTCCCTAAGTTGGCGTGGGGGCGCCCTGCCTTCCTCCTCCTTTTCTTCCGAGGCGACCGCAGCAGAAGCACGCCCTGGGAGCCCGGCTTTCCCAGTGCTGTGAACCAGGATGGTCAGGTGCTCTCGGGACTCCCGCCGCGACGTGGGGAGCTGAACGCCCGGCGCGGAGCTGGCCCCGCAGCGAAGGGCTCGGAGGAAGCTGCTTCCCCCCCGCCCACGCCTCTCTAGGCCTGGGACCGCGGGGATCCCCGGCTACAGGCGCGCGCGCTCCCACACTCACTCTCACACACACTCGCCCTCACACACATCAGCCTCGAGCCTGGGCTGCGGAGAGGTCTCTCGGGCGCGCTCAGAGGACAGGGCAGCTGCTGTCGGGAGTGGGGCAGGAAGCCGAGCGACGGCTCTGTGAGGGAGGCTCCGGGGGCTTAGCCGGAGCATGGGGCCGGTTGAGCGCTGAGAGTCACGGCCGCAGCCATCAGCCCTGGAGATGACCAGGAGCGGCCACTGCTGAGAACTATGTTGAGAGAGGCTGCGGTGAGTGCTGGAGCGGGACGCGGGGCCTGGGCGACCCCTTTGGGAAGAGGAAGGTGGAAGGCCTGGATGGGAGGGGGCAGCTGGACCGCGAGAGAGGAGTTGTATGGGAATGATCGCACCTCCCTCGGGGATCCGGGAACGCAGGACCCCTAGTCCTTCCCTCCCCCTCTTCTCCTGCCGGCTCATCCCAAACTCAACCAGCCCCCACTTCTTATTCCCCCCACCCCCATTCCCTTTTTTTTCTCTCCCTACCCCCCTCACTCAGCAGCTTCTGGCCGCACAACTCCCAGCAGCCGGCGCTGGGGAGGTGGTAGGGGGTGAGGGTGGAGGTGCCTAGTTAGCTTTTCGTGGGTGGCCAAACGGGCTCCGGTTCTCCTGTGCGCTCTGGAGCGGAGCTCTCCATATCAGCCGCAGAGTCTGAGGATCCGGTCTGGGGGCGTCTCGGGCACCGACCTCCAGCTCTCACTCTCGGGTCGAGCCCCCTGTGTGCAGAGGAGCTGTGAGCATTGCAGACTGCAGCCTGCACCCCCCCGCCGTCCCCATCCCCATGGGCTGACCCTGCCTCCCCGTCTCTTCGCCCCCCCTAGAGCCCTGCTGCAGAGCCTCCGGCTTGGATAGCCGCCCCCCGTGGGGGCGATGCGGACAGCGCGGGACAGCCAGTGGAGCGCGCGGGGGCCGCAGCATGCGGGAACCCGCTAAACCCGGTGGCTGCTGAGGCGGCCGAGATGCTTGTGCGCGCAGCGCGCCCCACTGCATCCTCGACCTTCTCAGGCTACAGGTACGTCCCAGCGGGAGACCTGGGTTTGGCGGGATGGGTAGGCGGAAGACTCAACCGGAGCGAGAGCGGGAGAAGGATCTAGGGAGAGAGGGAGAGAAAGCGGGAGAGGGAGCATCGTTAGCGAGGCGAGGGAGGAACACCAGGGGGCGCTGCGGCACCGCAGTGCTCACTCACCGAGCGCTGAGGTAAGTGCGACTTCGCCCCAACTTCCCCTGGCTCTGGCAGCGCCCAGCCCGAGGGGCGCGCGCCTGTGCACGCGTGCACGGCTGTGCTGGTATTTGCAGGCACGCGCCTCTGTGTACCTGGCGCGGTGCATATGTGTGCACCGCCTGAGCATATGTGCGAACTCCGGATGGCCGTGGGAAACGCTACGGAGGCCTGCGGGTGTGCGTAGAAATGCGCGCGTGCTTGTGAGCGTGTGCAGCCCCACTGCCCACGTGCACCTAAGACTTGGTAACAGGACCTGAAGTGGAAAGCCTGGGGAGGAGCTGTACAGTTCACGTCGGTCAGAGAGCTTCTTGGGAGCCTACCTTTAGCCCCACGCATGTTTTTTCTTTTTGCCAGCGCCCACGCGCCAGCCCGCGTGGGGACGCACCTCCTCTCCAGAATTCTGCATTGCACACGGCGCGCGTGAGAGAGGATGTGTGTGTGTATGCGCGCGTGTAGGGGGCGGGTCCTAGGGCTACTTGCTTCAACGCCCCTTTGCACGAGGAGGGGCTGGCCCTAAGTTCCCCCAGGCGCCCCAGAGCCTGGGGCGCACAAGCAACCGTCCTCACTCCTTGCATTTGGGGTGTACCCTACAGGAGAGGAACGGGGTCTGCAGCGGGTGCAGCGGGGAGCCAGGTCTGTGCTGCATCCTTCGCGTTCTCAGGGGGCGGGGTCAGTCAATTCACTCCAGTGCCCCGGCAGGTTTGCCTTGTCGCCGTGCCGCCTCCTCACGCAGGGGCTGGCCTGTAGTTCGCTCCTTGTGAGCAAGGGGCGGGGTTGGTAACTTGGTCCACTCCGCACCGCGTGGGAGAGGAGTGGGTGAAAGGTTTGCTCTGGGCGCCTACGCTCAGGGGCGGTGGTCCGCAGCTAACTTGGTGGATGCGGTGGGAGGTGTGGGCAGAGTCGGGCGTAGAGAAGAAGCTGGAGATAGGGGGTGCAAAGGGGGGTGGATGCGAAGACGGATTTACAGCCAGGGATGGAGAATTAGCTCGGATTGGAGTTGTGGATGGAGTTGGAGATGGGTCTAGAGACGCGGATGGCGTCAGGGATCCCCAATAGAGTAGGCAACGCTGGCAGCTTGCGTTGCGGGGGGGCTCTCTACGTGGCTCGTGAGGCAAGGGGCAGGGTCAGCAATCTCTTTCGTCTGGAACCCTTGCTCAACGCCGTCCTGACTCTCCCTCCCAACCTTGCAGGGACCCTAAGTGGCGACTATGGGCAGACTGGGCTATTGGACCCTGCTGGTGCTGCCGGCACTTCTGGTCTGGCGCGGTCCCGCGCAGGGCGCGGCGGCGGAGAAGGGTACCCCGGCGCTGAACATCGCGGTGCTGCTGGGTCACAGCCACGACGTGACAGAGCGTGAACTGCGAAACTTGTGGGGCCCAGAGCAGTCAGCTGGGCTGCCCCTAGACGTGAACGTGGTAGCACTGCTGATGAACCGCACTGACCCCAAGAGCCTCATCACACATGTATGCGACCTTATGTCCGGGGCACGCATCCACGGCCTCGTGTTTGGGGACGACACCGACCAGGAGGCCGTGGCCCAGATGCTGGATTTTATCTCCTCACAGACTTTCGTCCCCATCCTGGGCATCCACGGGGGCGCATCTATGATCATGGCTGACAAGGTAAGGCCAGGAGGTGATGGGCTGCCAGGACTCTGTAGTACGCCCTTCATAGGGCAGCCACCAAAGGTCTTCCAGGGTCCCTGAGATCGATCTCGCTGTGAAAAAGGGTCATGGCCACTGCCCCTGGTGAGAACCACGTCCTACCACTCCAATCCAGAAATGAGTGGAAATTCTTTTTGCCTAGGGTGTGAAAGTGGGGTAATTAGAGGCACCTTGGGTGTGCCAGGAAGAACTCTGAAAACATAAAAGTGGGATAAGGTGGTGGAATGCTTGGAGATTTCTAAGTAGTGTACAAGATGCCAGCTTGGGGCCACTTGAAACAACATGGCTTACATTCTTATAATGTCAATTTTACCAGGCTGTTTTGTGTAAAACGTCCATTTTTCCTTCTTGTGGTGGCTAAAGCTATTTCAAAAAAGATTAAATGTGGGTATGTTGTGGAACAAAATGCGGAGTTTTTAGGGAAAGCACAAAAGAACAGGGGAATGTCATGCTTCTGCAACTGCAAGAAGGGTGGAAAGTTTGAGACGCCCTGGGCTAAAGGCCACGAGAGAGAGAGTGCTCCTCTGGGGGAGTGGGTGTGAGTGGAGAGGAAAACTGACTGCAGACCCAGGGCATGGAGGGCCTGATGCTTTCCTACATATCCCTGGGGTGGAGCTGGCAGGGCTTCGAAGGCCTGTAGATGGAGGCATTGGCACCCAAGGGTGGGTTTTTGTACTGAAGTTTGAGAGTGTCAGAATGAAGAAAGGTGTGTTCCGATTTCTCAGCTTAGAATGAGAGGGAGGGTCTTTCTGTGGACCAGATGGGAGTGTTGGTTGGGAGAAGAGAGGAGAGATACTTGGAGAGTTGAGTGAGGCGTTATGAAGGCCTGGTTTGAGAATTGTGCAGAAGTGCAAAGACTAAAGACAGTGAGAAGAACACAAGAAGAAGCAAAGACAGGAGTGAGAAAAAAGGGAAGGATGAGAGTTGTGGGGGCGCTGTGTCTCTGTCTAAGCCCCAGCAAGGAATTTAGGGTCAGGAAGGGGAGACAACAGTGAGTGTACTTGTGTGCCATGGTCCCCAGCCCTGAGTGAGACCTGCTAGGGCTTGTTCCTCAGGTAGCAGGAGAAATCTTACTGGAGCGAGCAGAGATTTGTCACAGCACCTCCTTCCTGACGCTCTCAAAGCACTTTCAGATTCGTCAAATGAGATTCTGCCTCTGCCAGAGCAATTCCCACCAGCTCCTTTGGGAACTGTATTAATTCTTTCAGGTCTCTTGGGCTGCAGTACATTCAGCCAAAGTACACAACTGATGTACTGTCTTATTAAACATTCATTTAAAAAGGTTTGCAGCCTCACAAAATTCCTTATGTGTGGTTGGGCATTCTCCCAGCCGACTCTCAGCTTTGGGGTTCCTTTCTGGGATGAAAAAAGTAGGGAACATCTGTACCCTGTCATCAATGTATGGGCCACTTCAGAGCTGGAAAGGGACTGAGATCCTGCAAGAACATCCTGTAACTTTCAGATGAGGTGACTGAGGCATAGGGTAGTTAACGACTTGGCCAAGACCACACAGTGGGTGATGGATCTTAGACCTCTGGTATTTGGTCCAAGCTGTGATCTCAAGCCTATCCTTTAACTTAGTCACCCATCTTCAGGAGGGTCAAGGAATTTCATTTTATGGGGGGTCCTGAGCCATGGGAAGGTGCAGCAAATCAGAGCCTAGAGAACTTGTGCATCAAGTGACCACCTGGAGTGACCAACCTTCTGATAAAGTTATTAAGAAGGAAAACAGTAGTTTTTAGCAGGGATTTGGAGTATGATTTTGAGATCTAAGTATTATTATCAATACCTCCTCTCTTCTGAAGTTTTGACCAGAGGCGTAACCACAGGAAACAGTGGCCATGTTGAAAGTGAAATTTCTGGATAGACTAGGGCCCAGCGCCATCAGTGCAGAAATCTGGTAAAAGCTGAATTGAAGCAGGTGGCTTGAGGCTCGGGCTGGGAGGTCTGAGCTGGCAGCTGTGTGGCTCAGGCTCTCTCCCAACTTAAACATCTGACTGTAGGCAAAGCAGCAGGAACAGAGAATGGGCTCATAGCCGAGCACCCCCTTGATATACAGGGACCCTCCCCACTGTGACTGTGAGGCTCTGACCTACCACACCAGCAGCTGCTTCTCTCTCAAACAGGGTATTAGAAGGGGAGTTTCGAGAAGTGCAAACGGTATGGGTGGAAGCATCCTCCTCTCCCATGAAATGTAACTGCCTTCTGGGGATTGGACAAGAGTGTGACCCCACTTAAAAGTAAAGAAAAAAAGGGAGTCAGGAAATGGCAAGAGGGGGATGAGAAAGGACATTTTCAGAGAATTCAAGATTAGAGAGAGATTTAAGAAGGGATGGAGAGGAGAGGAATGAAGGGCTCATTGGCTCAAAAGTGGTGAAGAAAATTGGGTATTCCTCTTTTTTAGGGCTTTCCAAGTTGGTCTTGATGACAGGGAATCAAATAAGTCAGTGGAGAAAATGTCGAGGTGTATGTTGGGCCCCATGTGTGGGATGTGCAGGTGATACTGAGAGGAGTTGGGTTAAAGGGTGTATTTTGGAAAACCTGGATGTGTTAAAAAAGGAAAGAGGTTTTTGGAGACGTGTACAGCCCTTCTTTCCATTAGTAACACATCAAGTTGGCTAGTGGTTTTGCCACCTGTTTCTTTTGGAGCTGAATGCTGAGTACAGTTTGTCTGTCTCTGAAGAAAGAGCCATGGGATGTTGCCTAAAACTCCACCTTCATTGGTTGGGTGTGCCAGTGGTGTTATGGCCACAAGTCTGAATCGACCAAACTGACAAGGCTTCTCCGTCTCCCCCCATGATGATGTCCACTTGGCAAAGCCCAGAACATACCTGTTTTTTCGCTTCTAAATTGGTAACACGAGAGTGCCCCTATAGATAATAATAGTACTTAATTTGACTATCAGTTAAATCGAATACTCCTCCCCACTATTTTTACTTTTCTCTCAATCTACTTGGTCCTTGGAAAAAAAGAGCAAAGTTTTACAATATGTGTCAAGTGACAGGTGTTTTTGTGGTGTTAATTTACAAAGAAAATGTTAATTTTTGCTTCTATCAGTGGGTGGTCTTGAGATATAATTATATCAGAGGTGGAAATAATGCTTGATGTAAATAAGTTCTAACTGCCTTTTGGTTTGGCCATTTTGATCTTGTTTAAATGAAATACACTCTGGTTGCAGTAATGGCCCCTAGTAAATCAAGCATAGGCATTAGACTTTTATGTTTCTGCTCAGTGTTTCCATCTCCTCCTTCCCTTTCCCCCGTATTTCCGACTGCTCCATAGAGGAAAATGCAAGGCTTAGGCTGAAACTACATTTATTCACGTGGGCTAATGCTATACATGCCTCACCTCCTCTACTAGAGTGTAAGTGCCTTGAGGACAGGATTTTTAAAAAATGTATTTGGAATAACAAATATTCCTTCTCCACAGACAGTTTATGAAAACATCTTTTCATTGTAGAACACCTAGAAAGTACATTAAAGTTTAAAGAAGAAAATAAAAATCTCCCTGTAAATCCTACCATCAAGAATAAAGGCTGTTGACACTTGGGTCTATTTTCTTTCAAGCTTTATTTCTTTAGTTATAAATTCAGGATTATACTGTCTGTGTGGTTATCTTTATTGTACTTTGCACTCTGTAGTCTTTCTTAGTCAGAAGAGCCAGTTTTTTCTTTAATTCTGGAAAAAATCTCAGCCATTATCTGTTGGATGTTTCCTCTCCAACATTCCCTTCATATGTAATTTCTTCATCAACCCTCCGTGTATCTTAACTTAAACATCCCCCACCGCCTGCCCAGTTCTCTGTTTCTCTGTGCTATGTTTGGAAAGGTTTCCTCAATTCCATACTCCAGTTAACCAGCTCTTCTTATTTGCGTCTGGTCTATTATTTTGTCTATCTCTTAAGTTTTTTTTTTTTCTCTCCTTTTTTACTCTCGCCTGAGGACATGCTAATTGATTTCAGAGAGAAAAGAAGGGAGGGAGAGAAACATTGATGGGAGAGAGAGACCTGCATCCTAGGCACGTGCAACCTGAGATTGAACCCACAGCCCTTCGGTTTACGGGATGATGTTCCAACCAAATGAGCCACACAGGCCAGGGATGTCTGTTAAGTTTTTAACTTTCAACAATGGCTCATTTTATTTCCAAGATAAATGACTAGTCCTTTTTTTATACCTTCCTACTTTTTTCATCTTCTTAAAAACTCTTCTTACCTTGTGGATGTAAATTACCCCTTTCTCTCTAGCATCTTTCTTTCTTCAGGTATGAATTCTTCCCTTTTGTGAGTCTGATCACTGAATGTCCTCATATATTCTCGAATTTTTGTTTGTAACTTATTTTCAGGGCAGTTTTATGTGTTCTCCTGCCCTATATCTGTAAAGGTGTGTGTTTTTAAATCAGAACTCACATCAATAGCTCAGGTCAGAGCTCTCTTCCTGTTCTGCATACCCTACAGTGCAGGCTTGGGCCTCAGTCTCACGTAGATACCTTCATTTTGGCGTCTCGACACAGACAGGGGCATCTGTTTTGGCTGTGACTCATGGTGGATAGAGCAGATGTTTCAACCCCATTCACAACTAGCAGCATGATTCTGGGTCTAATTTTGCCCCTTTGCCCCTGGTGGATGTTGGGACTTCTGCACCCATGGCTCACATAAGACCCATCCCCCTACGGAGCATGTGGCTTTGATTTCTACTTGAAATTGTAGAGTTCCATCTTTTGATTCATTTATTTTTAGGGAGTCCTCTCTTTTTTCGATCTGTGATTCCCTTCTCTTATTTCCGAGCAGTACTATGTAAAATTTAAAATATCTAGAGATTTATCTATAAATTCTATGTTTTCGCAGCAGATGATGGAGGTTACTGAATGTGTTCACTCTGATTTTTAACTCAGTTATATTTTAGAACCTGCTTTTATTTTTTTCAAACATGATTATGTATTCTTGGAATTTCCCTGATCGTTAAATAGACTTCTCAGACATGATTTTAAGTGGCTTCAGAGTACTTCTTTTATGCCATAATTATTTTAACTAGTTTTTCTATCTTTATTAAGGTTAATTTCTAGTTCACATGTGTGTTCTTTCTGGCACCTTGTGCTGTCTTGCTCTTTGCATTTGTTCCTCGGTATATGTTTGCTGATTGAATGAATGAAGTCATTGGTTCTCTTGGCAGCTTGAGGCAGTTTCTGGGTGAACTTACCACACTGTGGTTCAGGGCTTTCCACTCAGTGTTCATTCTCTAAATGCTGACTGATTGCATAGGTGTGTGCCAAGTCTCCTCTTCTCTCTGATGAGCAGATAGTTACTAGTCATCTTGGGGATTAACAGAAATTGGGGGGGCTCCATACAAAAGACCTGTGTAGCACTGCTGAGTAACAACAGCTCATCAGCAGGAGATGGTGCCCTTGTAACCTGGCAGCTCTACAGTTTGGGTGTGAGTGACGGGCCTTTCCATTCAATACTGAAAGCACATGGAAAGGGCAGACGTGCAAATTGAAATGTTGGTGGAGCCCACTCAGCTCCTACTAGAGGCATCAGGTAGTTCCTGAGAGTGGGGAGGCTATATTTAGCCCGCTCGATGAGGCACGTCAGAGGCAGTCATCCACTCCTCCTCACTTTAAGTCATCGGGGAGCAACAGGCACCTCCTGAGAGGCATGACTAACTTTCCAGATGGCCTCCGGAGGTCATTAGTAATCACGTGGACCCTTGATGACTGTGGCCTGGTGGATTTTGAGGGGGGCTGCATTTATCTTCTCCTTGATAGCCTCAGGTGGAAAACGTTTCTTTAAGTAGAGTGTGTGTGGGGGGCAGGGAGCAGGAAGAAAGGAAGGGGGAGAGACAAGCAGAAGACTGGGTTTTTATTGAAGAGTTGGTGGCTTTTGATAAGGCCATCATGTCAATGAGAGGCTAGATGGTTAACAGGGATGTTTCAGTTGTCCTGCACTCCTCTTTATTATTCAGCTTTTAATTAGTTGCTAACATTTTAAACTTAGTTGCCAACATTTAAAAGCATGATGGGAGGTAAGGAGGGGTGGGGCTGGGGAAAGTGGTAGTGGGAAAATGTTGACCAAAAAAAAACCAGACAGGGGGAGGCTAAGAATAGTATAGGAAATTGAGAAGTCAAAGAACTTATGTGTGTGACCCATAAACATGAACTAAGAGGTGTGGGGATGATGGGATGGGGTACAGGGCAGAGGGGAGAAAGGGAAGAAGAATGAGACAACTGTAATAGCATAATCAATAAAATACACCAAAAAATAAATCCAGATTTCATGCTTCTTTGAAAAAATCAGAAGATCTGATCACACTGGGCCTGTTTTCCTCCGGGCACCAGTAGGCTGCAGATAAATAGCACCCCTCCCCTTACGGTAGGTGCCCTTTCCTTTCCTTCTTCAACTTGCCCCCCTTCACTCATTTGTGTTATGGATTTGGTCCTGAAGGCATTCGGTTTGCGATCCCTGATGTAGGTGAAGAGAATAGCTGTTCTTCACCTGAAGACCTTTCCTGGGCATC
The DNA here is from genome assembly GCA_004026545.1 of Mormoops blainvillei. NCBI lineage: Eukaryota > Metazoa > Chordata > Mammalia > Chiroptera > Mormoopidae > Mormoops > Mormoops blainvillei. The sequence goes on along the minus strand of PVJD01001582.1, from coordinate 151,072 downwards.
CTCCTTCCCCGCCAGGAGCTTCTCCTTGGTAGGTGGCAAATCCACAGTGTGCACATAACCCTGCTCTTGTGTTCACATTAATCTAGTGTAGCATTTTTGTCCTTTTGAGTCCACAGGCCTAGAACCCTTCTCAACCTAGGACCCCAGGGAGCTACTACCAGCCAACTCAAGTCAGAAGATCCCAGAAAACCTTAGAGAAAGAGTCTGAGGATCTAAATTCCATTACCAAATGGCAGTGTGACCTTGAGAAAGGCCCTTCACCTTTCTGAACCTGAAGCTCCCCTTCTGTGAAATGTGGATTTGGAATGATGTTACCTCTAAGTCCCCTTCCACCTCTGAAAGTTTTATGACCTTTGAAGAAAGGCTGGCAAGAAACATACCTGACTGTGAGCAGCAGTTGTCTTTAGGTAGAAACTCACAGCTGTCTTAATTTTTTTTAATGTCCTTACACCATGGTTAATAAGTTGAATCTCAAGTTATAGTGTCTGGGTTTAAATTCAGTCTCCACTTATCAGCTGGGTGATCATGGGGGAAAGTCCCTTAGTGGCTCGGAGCCTCAGTGTCTTCATCTTTAAAAGGGAACAGTAATAATACCTACTTCACAGAGTTGTGAGATTTAAATGAGACAATAGATATAAAGTACGTAGCTCTTAGTGCTTGACTTAAAATAAATACTTATGACAGAAATGCTATGTATTGTGTCTATATTTTGTAGTTTCTATTTTCCTCCAGTATGTATATGTACTTTTTAACAACCAGATAAAAGGGCGAAGGGTGAGGAAGGTATACCTTGCATGAGACTGGGAAGGAATTCCACAGAGCCCTTAGGAGTGGAGAGTCCAACATGAAATGACTCATATTTTCTTAACTGGGACAACCAGAAACTTCCTTTGAGTTCTTTGGACTTGCCTTGAGCTTTATCCTGGCAAACTGAAGATTAATTGTGGCCAATGTGGAAGTGTCTATAAGAGGAGACTGTCTCAGTGACCTTTGCAGTAAACGACTCCACCAATTGGTTCATGTTTGCTCTGGGCTTAGGGGCTTTAGGGTGTAGAACATATATAGTTTTTAATTTTATCTCTGCCAATGATTAAGTAACTCATTGATGGCCTGGAGAACCTGGCAGCTCCACAGACATTTGATTAAAGAATCCTTATGTGCAGATGAGGAAAAACAGGTCTTGATTTTTGCAGTGATTTGTTTAGTCACACAACCAGAACCAAGGTCTTTGGGGAATTATTCTTCTACTCTTATTGTATTGCCCTTTTAAGTTAATCATTACGAACGCAGTTGGTTTAGAGAAGGGGCTTAGATTCAAGAGAGGCAAAAGATTTTGGTGTTAATATTTTGCTTGTTATAACTGAACTGATTAAGGTGTTGGATAATGGAATTAAAACTCAAAACTGCCTTCCCAGATTGAAATGATGAACCCATACTACAGACTGCACTGGAGCTTTAAGAAGAATTTAGACTCTTGCAGGAAGGGGGAGAGGTGTCTTTCCAACTCACTGGAGGATAATTTTTGCAAGGGTCATGAACTGGTGATCTGCCTGCTGAATCTGGCCCACGGACGCGTTAGTATTTATTTATCACGATACTATGGAAGAGGCTTGGATTTTAATGTCTTTAGGGGAAGCATGCATTGTCAAGTTCACTAGAACTCTCCTCCCTCACTGTTCTTTTACGCCTAGCCAGATTCGCACAGTTCTGTTAACTGCACAGTCGCTGCAGGCATTCGAGATTGTAATCCCCCGTCGGAGGGGTTTTATTTGTTATTTGCTTATTGTTGTACATCGAGCAGATGCTAATCATATTCTAAGTGGCGATGCGGCCCTCCAAAAAGTAAAGGCCACATTTCTAAAAAGATAATGTCCAAATCAAGAGTTGAGATAGCTCTCTTATACCTCTCACATTGGTAGGAGTGCTTGCAGCTTCAAGTAACAGAATATTTGACCAACAGAGGCTGAAACCATTTAGCTATTCATTTTTTTAAAGTTTATTTGTTTAACAAGGAGCCCAGGTGTGGTTTAATGACTAAATAACCCATCAAAGGCTCAAGTGCTTTTCATTCTTCTACTTGGCCTTCCTCACCTGCCAGTTCACCTTGGTCACAAGGTGGATGCTTCTTTCTGACCATCACATCTTCACATGCCAGCATTCAAAGCCAGAAAAGAGAAAGGGGATAGAAAAGAAGCTTTCTTCTAGGCCCTCTATCCTTTCATTAGAGTAGACTTCCCTTACATTTCATTGGCCAGAACTGGGTCACATGCCACCTCCTGAACATCACTGGTAGAGAATAATCAGCGTTCTTCTCCAAGAAGGGGTAATTGCAACTGAAGCAGAATGAGCTCCTGTAGCAGTGTTGCGGGAGCAGTGGCCAAGTGGTGCATGGGGAGATGTCTTCGGCCACACTAACACCATTAGCTGTAGACTTGATTCAGCTCTTGGGGGCTTTGATATTTAACGGTGGATGCTGAAAACCTGTAGTGTATCCAGGAGAAGGACATCCAGGATTGTGTGGGATCTAAATGACATATGGTAAGAGTCTCAGAAGAAATTATTTAGGGAAGTTTAGCCTAGAGAAGAGAAAGCTCAGAGAGAATATGAGAGATGAGTTCAACTACCCCATGGGCTATTAGGGGGTAGGAGGTTTAATATATATATATATTACTATAATTATATATAAATATATTTTAATGTAGAATAATATTATAAATGTCTGTCAGATGCGCCTGAGCTGAGAGTGACTGCCCATCTGTCAGGAATGGGTTGGAGAGTTGGCAAGATGGGATTGGGTCACCTCTGAGGTTCTTCTTAACTCAAAGACTCTGTACCTCTCAAATCCTTGAAATTTTTTTTTTTTAAATCTCCAAGTCCTGGTACTTTAGGCCCTTGGGTTTGGCTGAAAACCAACACCCTCACTTTCTGCAAGTATATGAGTAACTCATTTTAAAACTGCCTGGCAGTTTGGGGAGGAATTTATGAGCCCTGCATCATCACCTCAAATCCCCAAAGGACTTCACATCATCTTGAAGGGTAGACAATATTTGAAAAGCGGAAAATCTATGTATATATCAACTCTCATACATATATATAAATATAAACATAAGTAGGTCAGCTGACATCATATTTACTAGTGGAAGTGTTTTTGACGAAGAAGCACAGCTACAGAAGATGGTGTTTGGAATAATTGCTGATCGTCTCCAAATGGGAAGTACTTGCAGTTGCATCATGTTAATCGTGATTACTTATTAATGTATATTCACATGTTTGCACATCTTACTGTAATAATGCCTTTATATCCTAAAGAGATAGTCTGAACCCTGCCTGATTTTGCATTTGTCAAATTATTCTTTTTTTGTCTGTTGTACTCCCCTGTGTTTTGAACATTAGCTTATGGCAGAAACGACTCCGGGGACTATTCTGTTGCTTGTCTATTTCTCCTAATCTTCCTCTCACGTCTTCCAGGGGAAAACAGAACTGATATTGCTTTCCTAATGATTTATCTTTCCATTCAAATTTTACAATGTTCCATATGATAGAAATTGATACGTTCTTTCTAATTATTTACTACTAAGAGGTAATCACGTGCATAGTTAAAAAAAAACAACCCCACACACGAACCAACAAACAAACCTAAATGATACCATACAGCATTCAGAGAAAGAATATCCTTAGACACATACTATTCTCCAGGGAGGTGACTGTGTTACTCATTCAAAGAAAAAAAAAATTACATTGGAACAATAGTTTGTTTCCATATGTAATTTACGTTGAAGTTGGTATGTTACATGGACCTTTTCTTCTTTTAAACCTCACTGACCCGAAAGAGGTGAATGATTTCCTGTTGCTCCCCAACTGTGCCTATTTTCCCAAAACAAAATAAAAGCTCCTTCTGGAATATAAGATCACTTCTGAAAATCACTGGCACCTCGAACCGAGACCCACATGCTCACTTAGGAAATTTAAGATAATTTGGGGTGATTTAGGGGATGGTCATGATCACTCTATATACTAATGAAAGCTATGGCCCCTCCCCAGAGGGATGCACCTTCATAAACATGCATTCAATATTATATTCAGCTTTAGGGGCTCAGAGACCCTCTGGGCCCCATTTGCAGACCTATTTAGAATTAATTTATTGGTTTATTAATACATTCATTCTTTAAACATTTATTGAGCCTGTAACCTGGGCCAAAATGTTCTGTAGGTATGTCTTTGATCAAATTATTTGATTTGATGTAACTCAGAATCTAGTTGGGGACTGGCCCCAGAGTGATGCACCTACAGTCAGGGTAGCTCAGAGGGCTGCGGGAATATAGAGGACGGGCACCTCATTCAGAGGTCTCCGGGAGAGTTTGTCAGAGAAGATGCCCTACTGAGCTGTGAGCTAGGGTCGAATTCAGGAACTCCTGATCCAGAAGAGGCTGGCCTCCGACGTGCCTGCCCCTGCAGGTCACATCAGCCCAGGGAAGGATGAGCTGAGAGTGGAGGAGGCCGGCTCATGGAGGACCAGGTGCCGGTTTACAACCTAGGCCTTTCCCTCCTCTTCACAGGCTCTTCAAGGCTGCCGGGCTTAAGTGTTGTTTTGATAGCTCCTGAATTTTCCTCTGGACAGCAGTTCTCACAGTCAAAACATTGAGCTTTTTGCCGATTTCTGTTTTGTCGTCACAAACGGCTGAATCTCTCCTGCTCTCTTGTCTCTTCCAAATTAGAAAACTCTAGCCAGAAAGAATAAGTGGCATTTGAAATCCAGATTGTCTTGCTTGTCTGTCGTCCTAGGGCTGAAAAAAAGACACAAAATATTTACCAGGTGAATTGTTTCCAAGCTTAGATATTTGTAGGGCTGAGGAAACGTAGTATTGGTTAACTTCGGTGAAGAGAGCCCAAACCCCAGGAAGAAGGTGTTGAGCACACAGAAGGACAGGCTTGCTGTGGCGCCGATGCTGGGTGATGGGCATGGCTTCCATCGATGGGACTTTGCAAATGGCAGGCTTCATGGTCGAATTACACTGGAGTTAATTGCTATTGGTTTTGTCTTGGTTAATTGGTACTTTTTTTACCCCATCTTTTTTTCTTTTTCTTTTTAAAGCTACTTGACAGCATTCAAAGAAATACTTTCATCGTGGAAAATTTCAAGCACATAAAAAAGTAGAGAGAATAGTTAATGAGCCCTCATGTACCCATCACCCAGCTTCGACAATTATTAACACATGATCATTCTTGTTTCATTTGTAACGTCACCACTCTCCTTACCTGCCACCGTGGGATCATTTTATAGCAAATTCCAGACATCATTGTATTTCATCTATTACTGGGTCAGTATAAATATGTATAGCATAAACATGTCAGAATAAATACATCAGTTTATATCTCAAAAAGCTAAGGATTTTAAGGACTGTTAAAAAATAACTTCAGCTAATATAAAAGTAATCTCATGAATGCACATTAGAAGATTAGCGAGATTCAGAGAAGTACAAAGAAAGGAAAAAGCACCTTTGATCACAGCATCCACAGATAACTGCTACTGACATTTTGGTATATTTCCTTCTAGTCTTTTTTACACCTTATACACAAACACACACACACACACTATAATTTCATATACAGCTTTTAATTCACTTAACATTTTATCAGAAGCATTACAAATTATTTGTAAGCATTTTTATCTGCTACATTTTCTATGCTGTAGACACGTCATTCTTTACTTGATAATTTAGATTTCTTCAAATTTGTTATTAAAAGCAACACCTCAGTGAACATCTTTATAATGAAATGTCTGAATTGCAGGTTATTGGTTTCGAATTGAATCCTCTGGCTGAAATTACTGGGTCACTATACATAAGGAATTTTAAAGTTCTTGATATATACTTTTATTGGATTATTGGTTTCCAGAAAGACTGGACCACTGGACGCTTCTAGTAGCTCTATTAAAGCACCTCTGTCACCTAACTGTGGCCAGTACTTAAAATAAAATTTCTCTAATGTTATCTTATCATTCTAATTTGCATCTCTTTCATGGCACTTGCCGTGGAATATATTTTAATTTAGTCACACTTCCATTTCTCTAGGTGTTGCACATCCCCACCTCCTTGAGATTTCTCATTGTGTAAATGGAAAAACCCCACAAAATGATGGATTCCAATATAAAGTAGAGTGAAAGAATTCGAATTTCTAAAACGTAATAAATATTTTGAAGCCTGGCAGGCAGTTCTATAATTATTCATTCTTAGTCACCAGGCGTTGCTCAACTGTTGTGTCTGTATCAACGTTATTTCAAGAATTGCTTTAAAATGTAAAATTTCCCAGTAGAAAATCATTCTGTGGGGCTTGACTGTTGGGACCTGCCAGAAGGTAGTGAGAACCATGTTTTAGTGGACCTGAGATGTACTTACACTGCAGGCTCTGTGGGGAATGGTCGGGATGTGAAACCATGGCTTGTTCCTTTGCCCAGGAAATCGAAGGCAGGGTGAGGATGTTACAGCTGCCGCCCTGTGAACGGAGAGGGATATTGCGTGGGCGGCAAGGAGTAACTGTTCTCCTTTTCCATGGCAGGGGTGGGGCTCGCGAAATGAGTGGAAAACAAAAGTAGGAGGGACTTAGGGTTGATATTAACAGATGTGGCGGCGGGCAGGGGGGAATCTTCTAAATATTTAACCTCTGCTACAGCATGCCAACTGTTATGGACTGAATGTCCAAATTCAGTCCCCTCAAATTCATATATTGCATCTGTAACCCCCAATTTCATGGTGTTAGGAAGTAGGGTCTTTGGGAGGTAATCAGGTTGATGGTGGAGCCTTCATAAATAGAATCAGAGCCCTTATAAAAGACCCCGCAGAGCTCCCTCACCCCTTCTGCCATGTGAAGACACAGTGAGATGTCCCTTTATGAACCAGGAAGTAGGTCCTCACCAGACACCAAATCTGCCCTATTCTTGCATTTCCATCCTCCAGGACTCTGAGAAATAAATTTCTGGCATTTATAAGGCACCCAGTCTATGGTACTCTGTTGTAGCAGCCTGAACTAAAAGATATCACTGACCAATCAGAACAGGCACTCCCTTTGTAAGGTTCTGGAGATTAGGACACAGATATGCACAGGTATACAGACCAGAAGAAGACACAGGGACGAGACAACCAACCGTAAGCCAGGGAGAGAGGCCTTAGAAGGAACCAAACCTGCTGATGCCTTGATTTCAGACTTGTAGCCTCTAGAACTGTGAAAAAAATCAATTTCTGTCATTTAAGCCCCCCAGTCTGTGGTGCTTTGTTATGGCAGCCCAAGCAGGCTAACGCTGAGAGGTTGGGAGGATCTTCAAGCCTCATGCCAAGCCTGCCTAGTGCTCTTCTTTTACTCCTGAACCGGGAGGGAGTTCAGACGCTCCAGCTCAGAACTCACACCCCCATATGCTCCACCACTGACTGTTTTCTTCTCCTGGTGGGGTTTCCATTCTGGCAATGGGGCTCACATATTGAGGTGGCAAGTCCTCGTCTTGGAATCCTTCCTAAAAACACATAGGACTTGCAAGTTCAGTGTTTCCTAAAAATTTTACTCAAATAGCCTTAGCGGGTGTGGTAGGCAGGGTCATGGTGCCCCCAAAGATGTCCTCATCCCTGGAAACCTGTGAATATGTTACCTTAAATGGCAAAAGGGATTTTGTAAATATGATTAAATTAAGGATCTTCAAATGGGGGGATTCTTCCGGAATATCCAGTGGGTCCGATGAAATCAGAAGGATCATTATGAGAAGGGGGCAGGAGGGGAGGTGAGAGTCAGAGAAGGGGATGTGGTGACAGAAGCGGGGACCGGCGTAATTGCCTTTGAAGACGGGGGCGGGGCCATGAGCCGAGGAACGCAGCCAGGCTCTAGAAGCTGGAGAAGGCCAGGAAGCAGATCCTCCCCTAGAGCCTCCAGGAGGACCACAGCCCAGAGACACCTTGATTTTAGTCCAGTGAGACCCGCTGCAGACTATGAACCTCTAGACCTGTAATAGAGCAAATTTATGTTGCTTTAAAGCACTCAGTTTGTGGTAATTTGTCACAGAAGCGATAGGAAACCGACACCGGGAAAATCTGATAATCATGCACTGCTGGGCAGGCTGTGCCCCTACATGACCTTCTCTTTGTGTTTAGCCTTAACACTCATGCAAATTATGCATACCATCACAAGACATGAGTGTGTTGGTATTAAGGCCAAAATAATTTAAAAATGACTTACTAGATAGATATGGCAGCTTTTCCTTTCACCAGATAGCCAAGCAAAAGTAATGCTCCAGGAAGTCCTACCATGTTTATTCTCTGCACGTGTGTACTTCCGGGCCTTGCATGCCTCTGCCTGAGAACCCTAGGGGAGTGTGCTTTCAATCCAGACAACTCAAAACTTGGCTCCTTAACTTACTAGCTCTGTGTCCTGGGCACGTTATGTAACCACTGTGAGCCTCAACGTTCTCATCTATAAAGTGCATTAGTAGTAATGTCAGTCTTGCAAGGTTTCTGTAAAGACCAAAAATTATCTGTGAAAAGTTTATAGCACATTGCTTGGCACATAAAGTAGAACATACTGTGTAGCAAGCACTGTTCTAACGCTAATATATTCTGCGTATTAACACTTCTCATCTTTGCAACAGCGTGATGAAATAGGTTTCATTATTATCCCCATTTTACAGATGAAGAAACTGAGATCCAGAGAACTTAAGATAGATGTCTGAATTCTCACAGGTGCTAAGTGGTAGAGCCCAGATTTGAACCCAGCTAGTTTGGCCCTTGGACAGAATTTCTCAAACTTGGCACTACTGACATATTGGTTGGATAATTCTTTACTGTGGGAGGCTCTTCTGTGTGTTGCAGGATGTTTAACAGCATCCCTGCCATCGACCCACTAGTTCCAGTAGCACTGCCACACCCTGAGTTGTGACACCACAGGATGTCTCCAGACACTACTAAATGTTCTCTGTGGGGCACAGTTGTGGGTTGAGAACCTCAGCTTTAGGTTTTGAAGCCTGATCAATGTGTGGCACTGTCTACACAGTAGGTGCTTAATAAGTGAAGTCTTCCTTACACTTTGGGTCCCACGTTTCACAGAACATTCGGAGCTCTAAGTAGGCAAGCGTCAGATAATGTTCCTGTCTCTTTGTCTAGTCAGCATCCAGTGGAATCTGTTCCCTGTTTGGGGGCTGGTGTCAAGACCAAGTGGGACTTGGTGTGCAAGGATGTTAACACTTTTCTCTGGCTTCTCTGGCAGCTGAGGAACGCTGCGGCAGATTGAGGAAGGGCACCGAGCAGATTGCAGAAGGCACAGACGCTTGTGCACATAGGTGCTTAATATTCTTTTGAGAAGGATGATTCATGTAGCTCACACATGGCCTTGTGGGGAGTTGTCTGAACAATTAATATGCTTCCACCAAATTCTTTGCGAACAGTTTCACCATCACTCTTGGACCTAGATGGAAAAAAAAGTGGGGGGAGCCAAGAAATTCAGGATAACTGAGAAAGAGAAAAGAAGAACTAATTGATGAGGAGTTTTCTGTTAACTGGGGCGTTTCTCCAAAATACCTTGAGATCAAGTTTTATTTCTTAAACGAACCTGTTAACATTTGTAATTGATTTGGGCTAGTGCAGTGGGTTGGGAGAATTCATTAAAGCAGCCAGATCTCTGGTTCAGCTGCACCCAGGCAAGGTTCTGTTCCCTGGCTGTCCCTCTGCCTCTAAGGTGCTGTTATCAAAAATATGAATCATCAGCCACACAGTGAGCACATGAGAGATCTAGGTGGATCCCTGATCTTACCTGTCACTGGGAGTCCTGTTGAGCATGTACATTCTAATGAGTACCACCTTTAACTGCAGAAAGATGCTATGCTGCTCGCACTGAAGCTGGAGGGAATGGCCATGATCCATGTAGCCTCCTCTTTTGTTCGTAAAGCCACATCTGGTGTCCTGACTGGGGCAGAAGTGCGAAGCCAGATGGAGGTTTGCCCAGGTCTGTGTGCCATTCACAGTTCACCTGTCCTTGGCCCACTCCCGGGCATGGTGTGCATTCCTGCTCACTTAGTTTGTGGAGACTCTATCCCACTTACGTTTATGACTTCCCCTTTCCCTGTTCTTAGCACCCAGTTTGGGGAGAGGGTAGGTGCACAGGTGTTTAAGTAAGGTGGTGGATTAGTAGAAAGGGCTAGGTCCAGGACTGTATTCATTCCCCACAGCTGCTGTAACAAACTGCCACAAACTGGGTGTCTGAAAATAACGCTTTCGCTCTCTTGCAGTTCTGGAGGGCAGGAATCTGAATTCAGGTTCACTGTGTCAAAATCAAGGTGTTGTCAAGGCTGTGCTGTTTCTGGAGGCTCAGGCAGAATCTGTTTCCTTGTCTTTACCAGCATCTAGAGTAGCGTTCCTTGGCTTATGATCATTTCCTCTAACTTCAATGCCAGCAGTGTAGCATCTTCCTTTAGTTGTCACACCTCCTATAAAGACCCTAATGATTACATTTAGGGTCTACCCAAACAGCGAGGATAACCTCCTCATCTCAAGATCCTTAATTGAATCACATCGGCAAAATCCTTGTGGCCATTTAAAGTAACATTTACAAATTCTGGGAATTAGGACTTGGATGTCTTGGGGGCCATGGTTTAGCCAACCACGGGGGTCATTATAACTGTCTCACCATAAGGGCATGACAGGATCGTGCTAAGGAGTTTAATTTACTTCACCATGTTACTAGGGCGAGCAAACTCTGGGCCTCAGTTTTCTTATTTGCATGTGAGAAGGTTAAGCTAATTGCCTTTCCTGCTTTAACGTCTTTCCTTGTTTTTGTGAGTTCTTTGCAATGAGAAGGGCAGGTTGTGTTGGAAAAATTTAGAGCTTTGAGTTTGGCAGACCTGGCGTTTAATCTGAACTTCCATACTCTTCCCTGTCAAAAGGAATAATGTATATAATAAAATATTATATACTAATACCTATGAAGTAATCCATTTATAACATATCTTCTTTTCCTTTTCCTCTCTGGGCCTCACCTTTCCTCATGTGTAAAATCGGATTGGGCTAAGGTCTACTCCTTGATAAGGGAGTCCACTTCCTCGAGGGCAGAAGTCACTCCTGCTTGGCTGACGACGGCCTGCCTTCCGCTTGCTTGGCGGGGCTGGGGCCCCTGTACAGGTGAGACGGGGCCTTCCTCAAAGCATCGCTAGTAGCTGCACTTCTCCAGATGTGGCCCTTCTTAGCTGGAGATGCGCAGATGTCTTCACCATCTATACCTGTGGTCCCAACCTCTTACCCTGGGTTCCCAACTCATTCCTTTAGCATCTTAGTGTGCTTACTCCCTTGACATAAAGTAGAACATGCAGTGCAGTGAGCCATGAGCACCTCAAACTGAACCTACCTAGAGCCAGTCCTCTTCGGACTCATCTCCACACTGGGTTTCCTATCTCTGTCGGTGGCATCCCAGCTCTTCAAGTCACCCCCACTCAGAAGGGAAAGGAAGGGTGGAAAGATGTTGAGCTCCCACCTGCACAGGTGCCATATTGCTGGTAGGAATGGGGGGAGCATTGTCTTCAGGAAAGTGAAGGACATAGAAGGAAAGTGAAGCCCAGAGAGTCACAGGCACTGGCTCTTGGTCACACAGCTAGTTGGGGACAGAGGCGGGTCTTGAACTCAGGTCTGTGTTTTTTCTACCACAAGAGTTTCTTCAGGCCTTCCCATGACCCCTTCACAATTTTTTTCTTTTTGGGTCCATTTTGACGTTTTAAAAAAATTGTGGTAAGGCATAACGTAAAATTTGCCATTTTAACCATTTTAAAGTGAACAATTCAGTGGTGTTTAGTGCCTTCACAATGCCGTGCGACCAGTGCCTCTAGCTAGTTCCAGAACATCCTCATCACTGTGAACCGAGGCCTCATAGCCATTGAGCAGTCGCCCGCATCCCCTCCTTCCTTTAGCCCTGGCCACCACTAATCTTTCTGTTTCTATGGATTTAGCGATTCCAGGTGAAATGGTCTCATATAAAATTTGGCGTTTATGTCTGGCATCTTTCATGTAGGTATGTTTTCATGGTTAATCCATCTTGTAACATGTATTAGCGCTTCACTCCCTTTTATGGCTGAATAATATCTCATTGTAGGGATGGACCACATTTGGTTTATCCATTCACCCATTGGTGGATGTTTGTGTTGTTTCCACCTTTCGGCTCTTGTGCATAGTGCTGCTGTGAAGAGTTGTGTACAGTAGTTTTGCTTGAACACTTGTTTTCAATTCTTTTGGGTACATACCCAGGAGTGGAATTGCTTGCATGGTAATATCACATATAACTTGATGGTGATTGACCTTTTTCCCCCCACAATGTTTTTCATTACTTCTTAAAAGAAAATAAGTATATATTTTTTAGATTTCTTTCTTTCTTTATTTTTAGAGAGATGGGAAAAGAGGAAGAAACAGAGGGAGAGAAACATCGATGTGTGGTTGCCTCTCACACACCCCCAACTGGGGACCTGGCCTGCAACCCAGGCATGTGCCCTGACTGGGAATCAAACCGGTGACCCTCTGGTTCACAGGCTGGCACTCAGTCCACTGAACCACGCCAGCTAGAGAGAAAATAAATATATTTTAAAAGGAAATGTCATATCGCTACAAAAAATAGAATCCATTTTCCCTTGCCATAAGCAGATGGGAACAGTAAACTAACAAAAAAAATCACACAAATTTTAAAAAAATAAAATAAAGAGGAAACACAACAATGCCTTTAAAACGCACCTAGCTGCTATTTTCTCCTAAGGCTTAGCATACCACACTCCCCTTAAGAAATAGGTTAACAAGTGTTAGGAAGGTGTTGAAGATCTGTTAGCACCAAAATGAGACTTTCTCATTAATTAATTAGAAGGATTAAAAGAGAATCAGGGCTTTGTCCTGTGTGTTTTAGCGTCTGTTGGTTCCTCATCAAATGTATGTAGGACAAAACCATCTGTGGTACCACATCTGGCACTCTGGTTGTGTCCATTCTTCCACTACCCAACTCGTGGTGACCTCCTTCCTCTCTGTGTCACCTGGCCCTTACCACCTTTCACTTGGACTCTGACTCCAGTCTTCTAACTTCCCTGATCATGTGCTTGCCATCAACCACAGCTCACGCCGCCAAAGGGGAGCTTTGACCTTATTACTCCCCACTCTAAAAGCATTGGTGATGTCTCCATTATTTCCAGGGTAAAGTCTAAACCCTCAGCCAGGTACACGAGAACCACCACAGCCTGCTCCTTATCACCTTCCAGCTCTCTCTATCTCCTACGTTGACCCATCAGGTGTCCTAGAGAGCTCGCTCCTTCTTCCACCTGCCCACAGTTAGGACTGTCACTGAGTTCTTCTCCTCCTCCTCCATCTTCACCTGTGTTCATCATCTCGGTTGATCTAACTCTCAGGGTTCTTACGAAGATCAAATAAGGCATACGGAACCCTGAAAACCTTAAAAAGAAATGCAAGTGCAAAACACATCATTGCTGGTCCTGCTTTGTCCTAAGTTCTAGAACTTTTGAATGTCAAGACCTCCAAGGTGTCTTTTCTATCTCTTAGGTTCGAAGCAGCTGCCTTCCCTGCCTCCTATGCCTTCAGTATCTTTTGGGCTACCCGAGAGATGGAATGGCCTCGCACGTGGCTGAATGCATTCCTGTTCTCTCTTTGCCTTAGCCCTCTTTTCACCCCTCAGTGCCTAGTATACGTGGTTTGAAAGAGCGGACCTGTGCCTGCTTGTGGGGGAGACCATCTTGTCGTCATAGAGCAGGAGCAGAGAAAGCCTTAGCTTCACCAGCTCTGTCAAACATAGTTTCTTCCCTTATTTTTCTTCTCATGTTAGTTGCACCTTTAAATATGCTTCCTCTAATAGGAAGTGACAGTTCAATTATTTGGGTGTTTTAAATTTATATTCTGCTACACAGCTGACCACATGTGATGAGCAGGCCATCTAATCTTGTGACATGATTCCTTCCTTTCCGCTCTTTGCATCGAAAATTTGGAGGAAGCCATGAAACGGCTGATCCCAAGAGTGTTGAAAATCACTGTAGGGGACAGAAACTTCCCTGGGGAGAACGGAGACAGGTATGTGCACAGGTGCAGAGGTGGAGCAGGAAAGCTGACAGTTCTCCTGACCTTAAGGCTAGGCCATCCGTTTCATTGTCCTTCTGCCGCTTAAAATGGATCTTCTGTTTGGTTATTTACTCCCTTTTCTTCTTTTGAAATAGTTTTGAGCCTTCAAACTTTTTCAGTGGGAAGCATGGTACCATAGTCCTTTATACTCAACATCATAAACATTGATACTATCAAAGTCACATGATCAAACATCATAATGAACGGAGACCATAGAAAGGATTATTTAATGTGGGCCATCAAGCAGATATGGAAGATGAGGCCCAGAGAGGATCGGGGACCTGCTGAACCTCAGGCACCCTCCTTCTTGAGTCCAAATCCACAGGCCTGTCAATCAGATGTTGATTACTGGTGCTGTTGTAAGGACCAGCAAGGACATCCTTTTTCTGTGATGGGGATGGCGATAAAACCCCTCCTCACTGCAAACTCATTACTTACAGCGCATTGTCTTCAGATATAATGTAAACTGCTGGACACACAGATTCTCCTACCATGTTTTCTGCACCCTGCCCACCTCCCTAGCCTTTACGCAATTCTCATCCCCTTTTCCAATTTGCTTTAGTTCTGCATTTCCCGAAGAAAGTCCTGAGGAATACTAGTCCTGGGAGTTGCTCCCTCCAGAGGGGAGTTTAAACGGAAATAAGTTAGGAAGATGCCGAACATCATGAAGCCTTTGGGTATTTATAATATGTATTAGCCCATTCAAGGCTCTGAGAAGTCCTGCGCTCCAGACATCTTTTAAACTGTGTTTAGATTATTTCCTAAATTGATTCGATCACGAAACTCCCCTTTCGTTACTCTATGCAATTCTTGTTCTTGCTGGCTTGATAAAATATAACAGAAAACATTGCTCTGTTTGCTTCAACACAGTACGCCTGGCTTCTTCCACTTTTTCTGGTCCTTACCTGTGCTGCTGCTCTTGCCTCTCTTGTATCCTCCAAAACTCATCTCCGGAGCCATGCCCTATGGGAAGACTTGCACCATCACCGCTCCCCCCGCAGTGGGAGTAGGTGCTTTTCCTGTGCTCTTTTGCAACTTCTGCTGAGGATATTCTTGTTGAGTCTAGGAGCAATATTTTATCTCTTTCTCTTCATTCCCTCATTGAGTCATCCCATAAATATGGATTGTGGCTGTTGTGTCCAGGCATCTTGTTGAAGGTATTGGGGATGTTGGGGGACCAGACAAGGTCCCTTCCATCATGGAGCTTACATTCAATTGGATGGGGGCAAAATATGAACTTATGACAAATACATAATAGTAGGTTGTATTAAGTGCTAACATAGAAGCAGTGTGAAGAGAGTGAGAGTAACAGGTGATACCATTTTTCAAAAGATTTTCAGAAAAACTACACTAGCTGAAGAGAGTTAGGTTATGCTGCAGAAACAACAGTCCCTATAGCTTAATGAAATAACAATAAAGTCTCATTTCTCATTAATGTAACATACCTAGCAAGCGTTGTCTAGGAACTCTGCTCCACCTTCCTTTACTTGGGGACCCAGGTGGACAGGGCCCGTGCCACATGGAGCATGGCCAGTTGTCATGGAAGGGTGGGGTGAGCCACATACTGTCTCTTAAAGGCTTTAGTGCACATTTGATTGACCACAACTAACTCAAGGGAAGAGGGAAATGTTCTCATGCTTCGTGCCTGGGAAGACAGGGAACTGGAGCTGTTAATGGACAGCATTAATGTCCTCTCATTTCAGAGAGGACAACTGAGCAGATGCCTTAATGAGAGAGCAAAGGAGCCATGTGGATATGGGGGAGGAAATACATGCAGAAACCCTGATCAGCCAGCAGGCCCTGTCTGCCCCCCACCCCCGCCCCGTGTGCTGATCCTTTAGCATTCAGCACAGGGTTTTGTATTAAGTAGGCAACCTGGCAGTGTTTATTGAATGAATATCTTGAATTCCAGGTCTTTCTATGGGAGACCTTTCTATTCCAGTTGTCCAAGTGTAGATGTAATTGAATGTACATTTGTAGGACTAGATCATATCTAATCAGTCCAAACAAGGGCTGTTTGATATTGGAGTCCCTCGATTAATCAGTTTCATGAACTTATCTCTGAACTTATCTCTGGCTACATGATTTATTTTGACCTGTCCTTTGACTGAGTACTTTTCCCTCGTGGATCTTTTGTTCTAGCCAAGAAACAAGGTAGGAACATATAAAGTCACTCAAATCATATAATACTCATAAAATGCATACAAAAAAAGAGAAAACAAGTGTTTACGCAAGTGTTGATGGCCTTATCATGCTTGGAATGACTTTATCACTGTCCAGTTTCCTTGGTGGAAACTCAAGGAAACACTCAAGGAGGGCAAAGGCATGTCTGCTGCCATCACTGAATATCCTTGGCACATTGAGTAGTGTGTGGCAAGTGATGGATGACAAATACATCCAATACTTGTGGACTGGTTGGCTGAGGGAAGGGAAGACTATGCATCTTTTAAGGTATAATTTGGGGAGAGTTCTGACTTCGGAACCTTTGACCGAAAAGAAGGTGAAATGAATTTGACTAGAGCAAGAGTGGTGGTGAAGACAGTGGTGGACTGAACACCGACCCAAGAAAGGTGACAAAGCTAGAGAACGATTAGCTGAGACCACAGTGAAATGAACTAGATCACAGGGAGTACTGGTGGGGAGAAAGAACAGGCTTGATGGATAAGTAGGATTTCAATAGTGGAGCGGGGGGAAAGATTGCTACATGCAATCCATGGATTTTAACCAGAATCATGTTCATATTAAATGCTAACTTTGGCAAAAATAAGCAATTTCCCTGGGCTTATCCAGCCAAAGATAACAGTACGAATAAAAGTGTAGGCGACCAAGTACATGTTGTGTATGGTGAATCATATGTAGATTGTCGTGGTTGGAGCTTGGGGTATTTGCATTTTAACCCTTACTCCTCTTGACTTTGATGCTAATTTGGGGCAAATGGAAATAGCACCAGCCACGCTCTTGGATCTGCCAGGTGTCTTGATTTCTTGGCAACAGCGTGCTCAGTCTTATGGTCCCCTCTTGTTCAGACCACCCATGGTATTGGCGTCCCTGGTGGCCAGTGCGACGGAAAGGGTGGCTGAGATAGCCTTGCTCAGGCATGCTGTGACTCCTCAGAATGAGTGACAAGGTCAGCATCCCTGTTGGCATGATGCTAAGTCAGCAGAAGGTTCTGAGTGTGCAGGCTCAGCATTTATCTTCCTGCTGGTTTGAATGGATTCCTCACCTGCAGTTGCCTTGGGAAAAGCTGCAGTGTCTGATGAGAAAGGCCGAAGGTCAGACAGAGGCTGGACAGTCTTGGTGACTTTGAGGGGCCTTTTTTTGGGGGGGGGTTGTTTTTAACAGGTTGGTATCTCCCCTTGGAGGGCCTTTAATGCCTCAAGCTCAGAAGCTTTGGGGGATCTTCTATGTTAATGGGCTCGAAATTTCCTTGAAAAGATGAAATTGCTGGACAAACACCAGATGATAATAGCTGTTATACTATATAATTACAATAAAGGTGGGAGAAAACTTTTACTTGTCCAACCTGATGCAAAAATGGAGGCTGATGATGCTGGCTAAGCATCGATCTTGAAGAAAATGTTCTGTTTTCCTGCGGGTAAGAGATGCTCTAGGAAAATACCCCTGCAACTTGCAAACTGAGTCTCTAGGGATTTCTAGAGTTTGGGGAAGATATGTCTATACCTTGAAGAAACATTTGATTTTCCTGCCCCTTCATTTCCTGTTGGTCATGCTTCAGGGCCTTGATAAAAGCTATTAACTGCATCTAGAATGCCCCTCCCCCCTCAACTGGCAGAGTCAGGAACAGCTCTTCACTGAGAAGCGCCAGACACATTCTCTGGTCAGGCAGAGTGGGGAGCTCAGGAAATTGAAATTCTGAAGGGGCAGGGCCAAGGCAGCTCCTGGAGTTAGGGGATCAGAAGCTGCTCCGGGTGTTTGGCAGGACCTGGAGACATGCTACTCAAAATTAAAAAGACTGTCGGACCCAGCTTACATCCTGTGTTTCAGGTCTTGACCAGGGGAGGGCATTTAAAAGATTCATCAAGATGGTGGATGAGCAGAGTGAGGATTCCTCCGAGGCATTCCTGGTAGCGATGGCTGCCACACTGCTAAAGCGGTGAATATACGTACATTTCACCACTGTTCGGCCCCGCTTATCTCCGCCTGGACGCTTCCTTTCACTTCTCTGGGCAGAGTTCATTCGACACAGATAACATCCAACAGATATTTGAGCATCTACCATGTGCCAAGCATGTCCAAGACAACAAGATGCAGCAAGAAACAAGATAGGTAAGGTCCCTGTCAACAAGGCATGCGCTTTCTGGCAGGGACAATAGATGACAAAAGTATGAATAACCATCTAAAATAAATTCAGGTAGCCATAAGTGCCAGACAAGGAAATAAAGCACAGTAAACTGTAAGACGCAGAGTGCTGAGGAGGGCTGAGGTATGGAAAGGGGGATTTCTCTAGTTCCACTTTGGCCATGTTATCATGTCGTTTCACATCCAAGTGGAGAGAGATGTCAGACTGGCGGGCTGGATACATGGAGCTGGAACTCAAGAGGGAGCCTGGGCTGTAGGTGCTGCTGCCTGCATTTGCATGGTACCTAATGTCACAGAGCTCTCTGGTGTATTTTTATTATTTCTATAATAAAAATTCATTTAAGCACTGAGTCAATGTAAACAAAGAAAAAGAACGGTTAAGTAAGAATTTTCATCAGAAGTCAGCATACTTTTCTATAAGTACCAGGTAGAAACTATTTTAGGCTTTGTGGGCCCTACGATCTCTGGAGCCATGACTCAACCCTGCCACTGTGGAGAGAAGGCGGCCTAGAGACTACGTAAAACAATGGGCATGGCTGGCTTCTAATGGAACTTCATTTACAGAAACTGGGTGAGGGACTGGGTTTGGCCCACGGGCTGTAGCTTGCTCACTCCTGCGTGCCCCCAGTGCTGAGAGCTCAGAGGGGTGGGGAAGAATCAGCAAGGAGGCTGGGAGGCAGCAGCCCGCAGGGCAGCAGGAAAGCCAAGGAACGTAGTGCCAAGGAACACAAGTCAAGGAAAAGAGGGACCCACAGTGTCAGATGTTCCGTTGGATGAGGACTAAGAATTGGCCAGTGGATCTTAAAACGTAGAGACTGCTGAGACCTTAACGAGATCCTTTCAGCAATGGGATGGTGACCAGAAAATGGTAAATGAAGTGGAGGTGGTTGCTGTAGACAACTCTTAGATCATTTTTCGTTATAAAAAGAAATAGAAAAATGGAGAACTATGTACAGGGGGGAAATGGGGTCAAATAAGAATTTTTGTTTTCGTTTTGAAGGTGGAAGCTATGTTTGTATTTCAGAGTTAATCTCTTTCTTGCGCTACAGTTGTACCCTGTACACCCTTCTATAATGCCTTCTTTCACACAATCATTTGTTTAAAATCTATGTCTTCCATGAGAGCAGGGTTTCTCAAGCTTGGTGCATTTATATTTTGAGCTGGATTAATCTTTGCTGTGGGGCCATGATGTGCACTGGAGAATGTTTAGAAGGATCCTTGACCTCTACCCACCAGATGACAATAGCACCCTATCTCCTAGTTGTGACAACGAGTAATGTCTTCAGACATTGCCACATAGCTTCTGGGGAAGCTGTTACCCCTGGTGGGAAACCATTGAATTATAATGTGAACTCCTAGAGGATAGGGACTAAAGTACTCACCTTTGTCTCTCTGGTTCCCAATACTGTGCCTGGTGCATAATAAGGGCTCAATAAGTATTTCGTTGAGTGAATGGTATTTTGATTATCTGATGACAAAACCATATCATACCCAGGTGACTCAATGGAGAAAGAAGGGAGGTCTCCAGAGAAGGGTTCAGCTTGTCTGACCTGTGCTGGGGATCTAGGATTTGCAGTCGCACTTGGCAGGGTTGTATAGTTGTCATGACAGGGACAACCACACCCAGTTGTCATTTCTCATATAGTTTCTGGACTATCAAGATCTCTTGCCTCATGCCTCCTTCAGCAACTTGGGAATGTCACTGTCATGTAGTTTCTGCAAAAGCAAACAGACAACAGAGATGGGGAACCTCTATCTCAAGTGTGAGCTCTAGTATTCAGGCTAGTGCTTAGAAATCTCTTGGAGTCACTTCCCTAACATCTATCCTCACATCCAGATGGAAACCCAAAGATGAGTGGACTTGCAGAGTCAGAACAATAATAATTTTAACCCTCACTCTGAAATAGCTCTACCAATATACATTCTGAGGGGTAGCTTTTATCCCCACATTGGTTAAGCACAAAGTGGGGAGGGGCAGGGCAGGGGGCGGTATGGGTGTATGAACTGGTCTCAGCAGGAGCTGGAGATGGCAAGGAACAGACGAAGTACCTCCCCTTGCACCATCGCCTGGTGCCGGCTGACATGTCCTCTTACCAGGGTATTTATAAAATGTTTTTGAATCAATGGATGGCTGGATATGCTTCTTGTTCCCATCTTCTCCCCGTTTTCCTTTGGTCTGTGTCTCTGCCTAGCATAGGGCTTCTCTGGATTGATAAGGATTTATTACTCTAAAGGGAGGAATCTCAGGGATGCAAGAATTGAGTGCTTGTCTCCCTCTTACAAGTTTTCCTATACCACCTTCATGGTTTTTGCCATGTTACTGACCTCAAAGCTCTTCAAATTATGGGCTGCCTTCTCTTTTTGTAAATAAAGTTTTATTGGAACCACACTGCACCCATTCTGAACAGAACTGTACCCACTTGTATACATACGGTCTATGGCTGCTTTCGTGATACAAAAGGAGAATTGAGTAGTTGCCACAGAGACTGTATGGCCCCCAAAGCCTAAATTATTTACTATTTGGCCCTTTGTAGAAAAGTACGCCGACCTCTGTTCTATATTATTGTTTAATCATTTTTTTCTTTAAGTTGATTCCATTTTAAAATTTATTTAGTATTATAGGAATTATCAAACACACAAGAGTAGAGAGAAAATGCAATGAACCCTCATGTACCCTTAATCCAGCTTCACCTCATGGTCTATCTTGTTTTTTTAATAACCCCTCCTCTTTCCTACCCACTGTCTCAATTATTTTCAAGCAAATTCCAGGGATTTTATTATTTTATTATAAAATTTCAGTAGTTATTTTAAAAGATAAGAGCTCCATTTATTGAATATAAACATAATTTTGTTATTACATTTTAAAAAGTAATAATTCCTTAATATCATCAATTCCTCGCAAATCGACTCAATTTTAAAAACATAAACACGCACTTAAGCTTCCTTCTGATAGCAACTTGCTTGAAATTATGATCTGGACATGCTATTTATGTTTTTTCTCTTATACATTAGAATAACTACTGAATTATTAAACACTTTGAAGGAAAATGTATCCACATACCTTCGCTTTGGAGCAAACCATGTTAAAGAGGCTCTTGGCAGAAGATTCTGCCAACTGCCCTCCTTGCTTGTGCGAAGGGTCCTAGGGCGTCTTTGTTGTCAGCATGCTGACAGAGACAGTGAGTGCCTGAGCAAACACCAGGGACATGCAAATCGTCCGCGAACCCTGAAGAACAACAGCTTCTAGTCACCTTCACCAGCTCAACACAATTGACAATACAAGTGAGGCCAACAGATGTAATTGGATAAACAGAAAATAAAATTAAGGTAATCTATCCTAAGCGTACCAAATTCTTATAATGAGTTGCTTTCAGCAGTTGTGAAAACATATAATTACCAAACAAATTACATGTTATTTTTATCTTAGAAGCTAATTAAGTGTTCTGTGTAAATTATTACATGGTGGCACAAGGATCTAAGTTGTATTAAGTACCTAATTGGAAAAGGGACGAGACCCGAGAATTTTACATGGGAACATGATTGAGAGAGATCGAAAGAACAGGGCCTGGTTCCAAGGCGGTGAGTTGTGTGAAGCAGAGAGAGATCTGGAGAGGCTTTGGACACCTACAGGTGGTTGAACTTGAGCCTCAGTGTTTGAGGTAAATCAGGGCTTTGGCCTTTATGGAGCCCTGGGTCCTTTTTAAGCAGTGAAGGTTAATTTGTTCCAGCTTTGATCCTGGGCTCTGTCTTTGTTGTAGCACTTGCTTTGCTCCCGTTTTCTTGTGATTCAGTAAATCTTCAAATACCTCCTAAATCTTCAAACATCTCCTTGTGTGCTTGGGCCCCTTTGCTTCCTGGAATGAGAAGAAATGGGCATTTGGGGATGTACACTTCTTTCTGAAATGGAACTCGAAGCTGGAGCCACACTCCCCCCTACCCTGCCCCCGACACTTAGAGAGATGGGCACATCTCCTCGGTTGAGGCAGGGGAAGGGTGGGTGGGAAGTGCTCTGAACTGAAGTCATAGATTAGACTTACTGTTTCTCTCCTGCCACTGGTGAGCTGGGTGACGATGTAAAGCACTGCGCCTCTCTGAGCCATGGTATCTCATCTGTAAAAATGTGGAAAATAGCCCATGGCTTGTCTACCTCATGGACGTGCTTAGAGGATGACGTGCCATAATGCAAATGGACATTGCTTGTAAAGTCTACGTCTCAGTACAAAACAGTCCAGTTTTGCAGTTATTATTATCCAAAGGCCACTGTACAAAGTCAAACATGGTGGTGTTGTAACTTCAAATACCAGGAATCTCCTTCTAGCCTGGCTAGATCCAGGTGTCATTGCAAATGGGTCTCTCCTATTTCTCAGTTTGGTTCTTCTCTGTATTGGCTTCATTCTCAGGGAATATCCTCTCAACACCACTCCCAATGTGGCTGTTTAATGCCTGAGAAGAACTAGAGTTCAGTTTCCTTCCTG
Organism: Mormoops blainvillei; assembly: GCA_004026545.1. NCBI lineage: Eukaryota > Metazoa > Chordata > Mammalia > Chiroptera > Mormoopidae > Mormoops > Mormoops blainvillei. The sequence goes on along the minus strand of PVJD01001582.1, from coordinate 128,160 downwards.
GTAACAGTTAGCCCTGGTCCTAGCTCCATCAAAAGGACCAGGGCTAACTTTGATTGGACTCCTCTGGTTCTTGTGCCCTTAACCGAACCAATCACTGTGGCCAAAGAATGGAGTATGCTTACTGGCCAGGCTGGCTGGGCACGTGCATACCTTTAGAGCTGGAGATGGGGTTGGCCCCGCTTGAGCTACATGGAAACAGAGATGGAGAAAGTTGGTTCCCAAAAAGTCCTAGAAGGAAGAGTGTTTTCTTGACTGGAGGATATGATAGATCTCATTCTCCCATGTGATGCCATTTTGAGTTACAGTAGAAGCGTGCAGTAGGTTGGGAGGCATGAAGAACTTGGATTCTAGCCTTGATCCTCTCACTAACTTGCTGTGTGAGCCTGGGCACATCACTACCTTTTTTGGAGACTCCGTGTGGCTGGTGGACCAGCAGGATCTGCATTTCCCGAGGTATGTTGTTTAAATTACAAACATCAGCTCTCCCCTCCCTACCAGCCAGATAACCAAAATCTGCATTTCGACAAAGCAGTCGGATTTTTTTTTTTTATTGAACTTCTTTTCTGTTTCCATTTTAATAGGGTTCCTCATCTGCCCTTCTTGCCCAAGACCTCTTCAGGATGGCCAGGGTCCCTCTCCTCTTCCCATTTGAGGGCATAGTAGAGGCCTATCCCATCCCTGGGAGGTGCTCAGGCCTCCCTATACTGTCTCATCACTGAGGGCTGACAGTGAGAATCCTGAGAGAAGGTGGACTTGACCTCTAGATCCCAGGAAATATGGCTTCCGCAGATTCCAGGCCCCTAGGCCGCTTGCATGATGCTGATTTGGACTCCGGCTGATGTGTGCTGGCTTCATCAGATGTTCTGAGGCATTTCATACATCACTGGGCTTAGGCAATTTGGCCAAGCCTGTTCTGTTCTTTTTCAGTTTTCTTAATTGAAAGGCTTTTTGTTTTCCCGGTAGAGAACTTCCATATGAAGAATTACAAAATCCAGACACTGCCAGGTCTTAGCTAATGATGTTCTTTTCTCAGCATTCATTCATTCATCCATCCATTCATCAAACTGTCCTTAAACACATTCTGTATTCAAAGAATTCTGATAATGATGGCACAATAATAATAATGACAATGGTAATAGTTGGCATGTACTAAAATTTTATTACACGCCAGGCACCATGCCAAGTGCTTTAAATATCTCATTTAACCCTCATACTAACTCTATGATGCAGTTGGTACTCTTACCCCCATTTAGCAGATGAGAAAACAGACTCATTGAAATGAAGCAGAGACCCTAAATAGCTGGTAGGTAGCTGGATCTGGATTCACACCCATCTCTCTCTGACTTCTGATTCTACATTAACTGTGACACACACTAACATGAAGTCAGATGTGATGAAAAGAACTCATTGTTTATTAAACATTATCTGTAGAGCCTTTACTTCTTACCACTGCCACAAGGGAGGTGCTGTGCCTACTTGGGTAAGGACAAAACTGAGGTCCGGGAGTGGACTGATGAGGTCAAGATCACATGACTGGATTTTGGCAGAGACCAGATTTAGACTCTGGTTTCTTGCTTTAAATACAAGGCTCTTCCTGCCACCTTAGGCTGTACAGGTCATAGTCTCAAGACCCCTTGGAGGGGGAGAAGTCATGTCCAGTATCTGGAAGTTCGTGACGAGTACTATGTGGCTCTTATGGGTGGATCCCGGGCTCTGAGGATGAAACAATGACTCTTGGTTGAGCTTTTGGTAATAATACAAGTTCACATTGATTCAGCACAAACTTTGTGCTAAGCACTTGATACTTTATTGTTTAGTCTTTTTAATAGCCCTATGATTACCCCCATTTTACAGAGGCAGAAACAAGGGACACACAGTGTCTTACACAGAATAGGTATGCAGTGAAGTTTTTATTGAAAAAAAGAAAGGCAGCACTTGAGCTGGATCAAGTAGGTGTAGTTCAGGGCTAGGGCAAAAAGGACAAAGGTGGCCATAAGGACAGTTTATAAGCAGAGTTGAATGCCTGAATAAGGTGTTTGAACTTGATCTTGTAGTCCATAGGAAGGAAGATGAAATTGGTTGTGCGCAGAAGGACTGGAGGCAGGGGAAAGTGTTAGGTCACTGCAGGCCTCTGGGTGTATAAGAACTAAGATGGTGACAATAGGAACATAAAGGAACCACCGCCATGGATATCAGCATGTGAAGTGGGTGAGAATGTGACTTTAGAGTCAGACAAACTTGATTTTTAAAAATTTTATTGTGGAATGAACACTTAACATGATAAATACCCTCAACCAATTTTTAAGTGAAGAACATGTTACTGTTCGTACTACTGGCACAGTGTTGTACAGAAGATCTCTAGAGCTTATTCATCCTGCTCAAGTAAAAATTTATGCCCATGGATTTTGCAGTTCAATTTTTAGTTTTTTTGAGGAAACTCCACACTGTTTTCCACAGTGGCCATGTAGTACCAGTCTGCATTCCCACCAACAGTGCACTAGGGTTCCCTTTTTTCCACCTCCTTGCCAGCACTTGTTGTTTGTTGATTTATTAATGATGGTCATTCTGACTAGTGTGAGGTGATATCTCATCGTGGTTTTAATTTGCATCTCTGGGGTTGAGCATTTTTTCATGTCTCTGGGCCATCTGTATGTCCTTCTTCGAGAAGCGTCTGTTCAAGTCCTTTGCCCATTTTTAAAATAGATTATTTGTCTTTCTGGTGTTGAGTTGTGTAAGTTCTTTATATGTTTTGGAAATTAAACCCTTATCTGATTTATCACTGGCAAATATGTTCTCCCATACAGTTGGTTTTCTTTTCATTTCGATGATGGTTTCTTTAGCCATGCAGAAGCTTTTTAATATGATGTAGTCCCATTTGTTTATTTTTTCCTTTGTTTTCCTTGCCCTAGGAGATATGTTGGCAAAAATATTGCTACATAGGATGTCTGAAATTTTACTGTCTATGTTTTTCCCTAGGATTTGTATGGTATCATGACTTATATTTGTCTTTTATCCATTCTGAGTTTATTCTGGTGTATAGGGTAAGTTGGTGGTTTAGTTTCAGGTTTTTGCAAATACCAGTCCAGTTTTTCCAACACAATTTATTGAAGAGGCTGTCTTTACTCCATTGTATGCTCCTGCCTCCTTTGTCAAACATTAATTGACCAGAAAGGCATGGGTTTATTCCTGGGCTGTCTGTTCTGTTCCATTGATCTAAATGTCTTTTCTTATGCCAGTATAAGTCTGTTTTGATTACAGTAGCCTTATAGTATACTTCGATATCAGGCATTGTGACCCCTTCAAACTTGTTTTTCTTCCTCATGATTGCTGAGGCTATTCTGGGTTGTTTTGGTTCCATATACATTTTTGGAATATTTGTTCTAGATCTGCGAAATGTCATTGGTATTTTAATGGGAATTGTGTTGAATCTATAAATTGCTTTGAGTAGTATGGATATTTTAATGTTAATTCTTCCCATCCATGAACATGGTGTGTGCTTCCACTCATGCGTATCTTCCTTGATTTCTTTCTTCAGTGTCCTATGGTTTTCCAAGTACAGATCTTTTACCTCCTTGGTTAAATTTATTCCTAGGTACCTAATTTTTTTTTTATTACAGTAGTAAATGGGATTGTTTTCTTAGTTTCTCTTTCTGATAGTTTATTATTGGTATATAAAAATGCCATTAATTTCTTTTTCTAAATATGTTTTATTGAATATGCTATTACAGTTGTCCCATTTTTTTCTCCCCTTTCCTCCCCTCCACCCTGCACCCCCCTTCCTTCCAGCATTCCCTCCCTTAGTTCATGTCCATAGGTCATACATATAAGTTCTTTGGTTTCTCCCTTTCCTATACTATTCTTAACCTCCCCATGTCTATTTTGTACCTACCAGTTTTGCTTCTTATTCCCTGTACCTTTTCCCCCATTCTCCTCCCTCCCCATTGATAATCTATTTCTCATAATTGATTTTGTATCCCTCTATTTTGCCAAATTTATTTATTAGGTCTAGTAGTTTTTTAATGGAGTCTATATGGTTTTTTGAGGCTTCTGAAATATATTTTATTTTTCAGCAGAGCCCAAATTACATTTTTCTTTTATTTTTATAATTTAAATCATTAAACCATTTTTCATTGTTACGCTATTACAGTTGTCCCAATTTTTCCTCCTTTGCCCTCCTCCACCTACCCCACCCCCGGCTCCCACAGTCAAGTCCCACAGTGTGGTCCATGTCCATGGGTCTTTCATACATGTTTCTATAGGGTTTTCTATGTAAATGTCGTATCATCTGCAAAGAATGACTGTTTTACTTTCTCTTTTCCAATTTGGATGTCTTTTATTTCTTCTTGTCTGATCACTGTGGCTAGGACTTCCACTACTATGTTGATTTTATGTGATAAAAGTGGACATCCCTGTCTTGTTCCTGATCTTAAGGAAAATGCTTTTAGTTTTTGCCCATTGAGTATGATGTAGGTTGTACATTTTTTGTATATGATCTTTATTATGTTGAGGTGTAATTCCTCTATTCCCACTTTGCTGAGAGTTTTTATCATAAACAGGTGCTGGATTTTATCAAATGCTTTTTCTGCCTTTATTGATATATATGACCATGTGATTTTTATCTTTCATTTTGTTTATGCAATGTATCACATTTATTGATTTGTGAATATTGTACCAACCTCGTATCCCCAGGATAAATTCCACTTGATCATGGTGTATGATCTTTTTTAATGTATTGCTGTATCTAGTTTGCTAATATTTTGTTTAGGATTTTAGCATCTGAGTTCATCAGGGATATGGGCCTATAATTCTCTTTCTTAGTTGTGTCTTTATTTTTTAAAAAAATCATTTTGAGGATAACGCTGGCCTTGTAAAAAGAGATTGGAAGTCTTCCCTTCTCTTGAATTTTTTGAAATAGTTTGAGAAGGCTAGGTGTTAGTTCTTTGTATGATTGATAAAATTCACCTGTGAAGCCATCTGGTCTAAGACTTTTTCTTTTTTTTTTCTGGGAGTTTTTTTATTATTGCTTCAATTTCATTAGTTATTATTGGTTTATTCATGTTTTCTTCTTCTTTCTGATTCGGTTTTGGAAGACTGCATGTTGCTAGGAATTTATCCATTTACCAAGGTTGTTCAATTTCTTGGCATACCATTGTTCATAGTATTTTCTTACAGTCCTTTGTATTTCTGTGGTATCAGTTGTTATGTCTCTTTCATTTCTACTTCATTTATTTGGATCCTCTCTCTCTCTCTCTGTCTCTGTCTCTCTCTGCCTTTTTTTTAATGAGTCTGATTAATGGTTCATCTATTTTGTTTATCTTTTCAAAAAACCAGGCCTTGGATTCATTGATCTTTTGAATTTTTTTTTAGTCTCTATGTCATTTATTGATGCTCTGATCTTGATTATTTCCTTCTTTCTACTCACTCTGGGCTATTTGTTGTTTTCTAGTTCTTTTAGGTGTAGGGTTAGATTGTTTCTTTAAGATTCTTCTTGCTTTTTGAGGCAGGCCTGTAATATTATGAACTTCCCTCTCAGGACTGCTTTCATTGTGTCCCATAGGTTTCGGACTGTTGTGTGCTCATCTTCATCTGTTTCCAGGTAATTTTTGATTTCTTCCTTGATCTCATTGATAACCCATTCATTATTTAATTTCAATAACATGCGATTTAGCCTCCATGCATTTGAATGTTTTTTAGGGTTTTTTTATTGTTGTTCAAGTACAGTTATCTCCATTGCTTCCCCACCACTCTCCCCTACCCCATCTACCCCCACCTCCCATTCTCAATCCTACCCCCATTTGGCTTTGTCTGGGGGTCCTATATACATGTTCCTTGATGACCCTTACCCTTCTTTCCCCCCATTATCTTTCTTCCCTCCCCACTCCCCTCTGGTTACTGTCAGTTTGTTCTTTATTTCGATGTCTCTGGTTATATTTTGCTTGCTTGTTTGTTTTGTTGATTAAGTTCCACTAATAGGTGAGATCATATGGTATCTGTTTTTCACCACCTGGCTTATTTCACTTAGCATAGTGCTTTCCTGATCTATCCATGCCATTGGGAAGGGTAGGAGTTCCTTGTTTCTTTCTGCTGCATAGTAGTCCATTGTGTAAATATACCACAGTTTTTTGGTCCACTCATTAAGGTTTTTTTTTAATTGAGCTTGATTTCTAGTTTCATGCCATTGTGATCTGAGAAAATGCTTGATATGATTTCAATCTTCTTGAATTTGTTAGAACTTATTTTGTGTCCTAACATGTGGTCTATCTTTGAGAATGATCCATGTGCCCTTGAGAAGAATGTGTATAAATGCTGTTTGGGGATGAAATGTTCTGTAAATATCAGTTAAATCCATTTGATCTAACATGTCATTTAAGGTTGCTGTTTCCTTGGTGATTATTTGTCTGGAAGATCTATCCATTGGTGACAGTGGGGTGTTAAAATGCCCTATGATGACTATTGTTGTTTGTCTTTTTCTTAAAGTTCACCAAGGTTTTCTTTATATATTTAGGTGCTCCTATATTGGGTGCATATATGTTTACAAGGGTTATATCCTCTTATTGGATTGATCCCTTTAGAATTATGTAGTGACTTTCTTTGTTTCTTGTTATGGGCTTTGTTTTGAAGTCTATTTTGTCAGCTTTAAATATTGTTATTCCAGCTGTTTATTTTGTCTCCATTTGCATGGAATTTTTTTTTATCCCTTCATTTTCAGCCTGTATAAATCTTTTGTTCTGAGTTGGGTCTATAGACAGCATATAAATGGGTCATGTTTTCTATCCATTCAGTTACCCTATGTCTTTTTTATTGGAACATTTAATGCATTTAAATTTAAGGTTATTATTGATAGGTCCTTATTCATTTTTTTTCCTTTGTAATTGTGTTTCTCTCTCACACTCTTTTCCTTCATCTTCTTAAAGCAGTCTCTTTAGCATATCTTGCAATGCTGGTTTGGTAGAGGTATATTCTTTTAGCCTTCTTTTGTCTGGGAAACTCCTTATATCACCTTTCATTTTAATTCAGAGCCTTGCTGCGTACAGTAGTCTTGGTTGCAGGCCTTTGCTTTTCATTACTTGGGATATTTCTTGCCATTCCCTTCTGACATGTAGTGTTTCTGTGGAGAAGTCAGCAGCTAGCCTTATTGGGGCTCCCTTGTATGGTACTTCCTGTCTCTCCCTTCCTGCCTTTCAGATTCTCTCTTTGTCTTTGATATCTGCCATTTTAATTATGATGTGTCTTAGAATGAGTCTCTTTGGGTTCCTCTTAATTGGGACCCTGTGCTCTTCCTGGACTTAGGTGACTTTCTCTCCTCAAATTAGGGAAGTTTTCCATCATTATTTTTTCAGACAGGTTTTCTATCCCTTGCTCCTCTTCTTCTCCTTCTGGTGTTCCTATTATACAGATATTATTCCATTTCATGTTGTCCTGCATTTCCCTCAACACCTCTTTATTCTTTTTGAGCCTTTTTTCATTTTCTTGCTCTTTCTGGGAGTTTTTTCTACCATGTCCTTCAGCTTGCTGATTTGGTCCTCTGCTTCATGTAGCCTGCTTTTGATTCCTTCTATTGTATTCTTCAATTCAGAAATTATATTCATTTCCTCTTGGTTCTTGTTGATAGTTTCTATGTCCTTTTTCATGCTGATATAGTTTGCAGTAAGTTCCTTGTAGTTTCCCTGTAGTTTTTGGTATTTCTCACTGAGCTCATTGAGTTCATTGAGCTTCCTTATACCCATTGTTTTGCCCTCAATACCTGATAGTTCACTTGCCTCTATTTCATTTAGTAGTCTTTCTGGGGATTCCTCCATTCCTTTTGGTTGGGGGTTGTTTCTTTGTCTTCCCATTATTTGGCTGCTGGAGCAAAATCCCATGAAACAAACCTACGACTGCAAAAATAGCTTCCCCCTGCAATCCCACTATGAACAGCAAATGAACCAGTATTAATAAGGCTGTAAGTAGATTAAGACTATTATAAGAAAGGAGAGAAATAAACTATAGTATAAAATCTAGTGACTTAATATACACCAACTTGATGGACAAGAAATGAATGTTAAAAAGCGATGTAGAAAAGAAAATATCACAAATCATGGAGAAGACCACAGTGGATTTCATCTTGGTAGCCTCTACTATTTACTGCTGTTTTTTTCTTTCTGGATCCACCTCTGGTGATGTCAGATATTGACCCTGTCTGACCTTAGACAGTCTGTTGGAGACTTCCCACTCCCCGGGATCTACTGTCTGTGGCTGTCTCCTTCAGTTGTTAATCTCGTCACTCTGCCCTCAGGAGTCAGGCTTAAGCACCCTAGGGTGGGGCAGAGTCCCTCCGGGGGACCGGGCTATTGTTTCCTCTCAGGCTGCTGCTGCTCAGAGGGGAGTGGTCTGCCTGAGCAAGATGGCTGCTGACATGTGGGGGATGACTCAGCACCGGGATCTAGGCTGCTACCTTTTCTGTTTTCTCCCCAAAGCCTCTGTCCCCCATCTCTCCTCAGGCGTTTCTAGCCCACTCTGCCTCTGCCTTTGCTAGAGCCCAGGGCAAGTGGCTGCAGATGACGATTTATGCATTGGCCCTTTAAATGGCTCTTTGAGTCTTCAGCCTCCTGTCTCTGGCAGAGAGCAGACCTGCCGCTTTTCGCAGCTGGCTGTTATCTGTGTACTTTTTGGGCTCTGGTGCTGTAGGCTGGGATCCCTGCTTATGGTTTAGACCCCACTCTTCTCACAGGGATCCAACTGGCTGGATAAATATCCCTCTGGTGCTGCCACCTGTGGGTGCCCGGCCAGCCCTCTCGCGTCTCTGCTGCACTCCTTACCAGTCAGGTTGTGCTGAACTGGTTCTTCTGTCCGTCCGAGGTTATAAGGATTCTCTCTCGCTATTGTTCAGTTGTTTGTTCCGGGTGATTTCTCTACAGTTTAGTTGTAATTCCAGATTGGTCCTGGGGGGAGGTCAGTGTGACTTCCATTCACACCTCCACCATCTTGATCTGTCCTGTTGATTTGTTTATGATGGCCATTCTGACTGGTGCGAAGTGGTATCTCATGGTGGCTTTAATCTGCATCTCTCTGATGGCTAGTGATGTTGAGCATCCTTTCATATGTCTATGGGCTTACCTTTGATTTTAAATTAACCTTGCTGGATAGAGTAGTCTTGGTTGCAGGTCCTTGCCTTTCATTACTTTGAGTACTTCATGCCAATCCCCTCTGACCAGAAGTGTTTCTGTTGAGAAATCAGCTGACAGCCTTATGAGGGATCTTTTGTAGGTAACTTTTTTTCTCTTGTTGCCTTTCAGATTCTCTTTTTGTGTTTAAGCATTGCCATTAATTATGATGTGCCTTTTTATGGGTCTCTCTGGGTTCATCTTGATTGAGACTCTCTGTACTTTCTGAACTTGTGTGACACTTTCTTCACCAGATTAGGTAAGTTCTCTATCATTATTTATTCAAACAGGTTTTCTACCCCTTGCTCAATTCCTTCTCCTCTGGTACCCCTATGATGTGGACATTGTTACTTTTCATGTTGTTCCAAAGTTCCCTTAAACTATCTTCATTTTTACATAAATCTTTTTTTCTTCTTGTTGCTCTGAATGGGTGTTTTTCTACGTTGTCTTCTAAATAGCCGATTTATTCCTTCACTTCATCTAGCCTGCTTATAGTTCCTTCTACTGTATTCTTAATTTCAGGTATTGTATCCTTCATTGCTGACTGGCTCTTATTCATAGCTTTTTTGGTCCTTTTTCATGCTGATGTAGGTCTCACTAAGTTTCTTGTAGTTCCCATAAAATTCCTTGTAGTTCTCACAGAGTTCCTTGAGCATCCTATAACCATTACTTTGAACTCTATGTCTGATAAGTTGGTTGCCACAATTGTGTTCAGCTCTTTTGGGGGGAATTTCTCCTTTTTTTGTTTGGGGGTTGTTTCTTTGTCTCCCCCTTTTAGGTGTTTCTGCTTTGACTCCCAGTCTTTGTGGGGTGGCCTTATGTGATAGGAGTCTGGCAGGATCCAGTGGTACAGTCTCCTTGATCTCCTGAGCTGGATGTTCTAGGAATGTCCCTTATGCGGGTTATGTGGGCTCTTCTTTTGTATTCAGGTCTTGATTGTTTTCGGCCCATTTGTTGGTGGGACCTCACCTCCACCTGGCTGACTGAGAGGCTCAACCCCAACCATGTCTTGCAAGCTTTGTACAGGTGCTGACAGAACAAAACAAAAGAAGCAAAAGAACCACAGCAAAATCAAGAACAAAGAGCAAAGAATAAAAACAGAAAAGCTGAATGGGTTAGTAAAAGTAAAAAAGACTCAGCAAAGGAAAACGTCAACAAGATAAAAAGGCAGGCCACGGAATGGGAGAGCATATTTGCTGATGCATCTGATAAGGCTTTAATATCCAAAATTTTTAAAGAAATTACAAAACTCAGCACCAAAAAGAAAGTAACACAATTAAAAAATGGGCAAAAGACCTGAATAGACACTTCTCCAAAGAGGACATACATGTGGCCAATAGACATATAAAAAGATGCCCAACATCACTAGTCATCAGAAAGATGCACTTTAAAACCACAATGAGATACCATCTCACACTTGTCAGAATGGCTATCATCAATAAACCAGCACACAATAAGTGCTGGTGAGGTTGTGGAGAAAGGGGAGCCCTTGTGCACTGTTGGTGGGAATGCAGACTGGTGCAGCTGCTGTGGAAAGCCGCATGGAGAAACCTCAAAAATTAAAAATGGATCTGCCTTTTTGACCCAGTGATCCCACTTTTAGAAATATATCCAAAGAAACCCAAAACACTAATTTAAAAGAACATAAACACCCCTATGTTCATTACAGCATTATTTACAATTGCCAAGATATGGAAGCAGCCCAAGTGTCCATCAGTAGAAGAGTGGATAAAAAAACTATAGGACATTCACACAATGAAATACTACTTGGCTGTAACAAAGAAGAAAGTTTTACCCTTTGTGACAATATGGATGCAACTGGAGAATATTATGCTAAGTGAAATAAGCTGGGAAGAGGAAGACAAGTGTCATAAGATTTCACTCCTATGTGGAATCTCATGAACAAACTGAACTAAAAAGCAAAATACAGACAGACTCATAGATAGAGAGCAGGATGACGGCAGGGTGGTAGGACTAAGCAAAAAGGGAAAAGGACTCACGGACATGGACAACAATGTGGTGATTGTGTGGGGGAGAGGGGTATAAGGACACTAAATGATAATCAAAATACAATAAAAATATTGAATAAAAAATTTTAAAAAGAAAAAAAGAATATGAGAATTCCAAAGGAAAGGAAAGATTATGAGAGGAGAGAAAGAAGAGACAAACAAGCATAAGGAACAGAAGAAGAAGAACAGCAAAAAAGAATAAAGAGAATAAAAAATAAGAAAAGGGAAGAAGAAGAAGAAATGGAGTAAGAAAAAGAAAGAGTAAAATAAGAGACATGAAAGAAAAAATAAGGGAAAGAAAGAAAAATTAGAAGAAAAAGAAAAATAATAAAAAGGTTATGAAAAAGAAAAAAATGGAAATAAAGAAAAAGAACAAAGTGGAATTTGTCTCAGCAGAGTTTCGTGTCTGCCTGCCGAGCTCTCCCTTTGGGTACTGCTCTGCTGTTGTCTGAAGCTGGTGTAAACCAATGTCAGATGCCGTCCACATCGGGCCCTCTGCAGCCTGTGCAAGGCCACAAACGATCCCCATCTTCTGCCAGGACTGGCTGTACATGGGAGGTGCCAAGCTGCACTGCAAATCTGGCTTTTACCAACACAGGGCCCAGGGATAGGTCAGCAAATGTCCCAAGGCACTGCAGGATCTGCCTCCGTCTGTCTCTGCCTGCCGGCCTGCTATCAATCTTCACCACTGAACCAACTGTTTCTTAACGGGCTTCTGGCAGAATCTGGAAGATAGAACCCTTGGATCTCCCATGGTGGGGGAGGCGTCGTTCAGACTTCAGGGAAGATGGTGTGTGTGTTTCCCTGTCTCTGAGCTATGTGCCTGAGTCTGTCCTGAAATATTTCCCTGAACCCAGCAGGGCAGAGCCCCTAATAGGCAAGCAGGTGGGGCCTCTGGAGCCCAGAGTTTGGATCTCTTGGAAACCAAGAGGGTGTTAGAAACTCCATATCTAGCAAATCAAGACCACAATGAGATATCACCTCATACCTGTTAGGATGGTCATTATAAAAAGGATAAGAGATAACAAGTATAGGAAAGGATGTGGAAAAACTGGAATACTTGTGTACTTTTGATGTGAATATAAATTGGCACAGCCACTATGGGAAGGTTCCTCAAAAAATTAAAAATAGGCCCTGGCTGATATGGCTCAATGAATTGAGCTTCGGCCTGCAAACTGAAGGGTTGCTGGTTCAATTCCCAGTCAGGGCACATGCCTGGGTTGCAGACCAGGTCCCTAGTGGTGGGTACACAGGAGGCAGCCATACATTGATTTCTCTCCCTTTCTTTCTCCTTCCCTTCCCCTCTCTTACTTAAAAATAAGTAAATAAAATATTAAAAAAAAAAATAGCAATGCTACCATGTGACCCAGTGATTCCATTTCTGGGTATATATCCAAAGGAAGTAAAATCACAATCCTGGAGAAATATCTGCATTCCCATACTGATCGCCGCATTACAACCAAGATATAGAAATAACCCATGTGTGCATCACCAGATGATTAAGAAAAGTAAACGCGTGCGCACACCCACGAATATTATTCAACCTTAAAAAGCAAAGAAATTCAGCTATTTCTGCCAACATGAATAAAAGGAGGACATTAGGCTAAGTGAAATAAGTCAGACGCAGAAAGACAAATATCACATGATCTCACTTCAATATGGAACCTAAAGAAGCTCAGTAAATTAGAAAAGTTGCACCAGTAGCAACAGAGAGTAGCCAGAGGGGGAAAGGGAGAGATAATGATGAAAGGGTGTAAACATTCAGTTGTGAGATGAAAAAGTCCTAGAGATATAATGTACAGCATGGTAACTGTGGTTAGTAATAACATATTATATATTTAAAATTTGCTGAGATAGTAGATTTCATGTTCTCTCTCCTCCACACAAATAGTGACTGTATGAGGAGATGGATATGTTAATTTATTTGATTGTGGTAATCATTTCACAACGTACCCATCATGTACCTTAAATATATGCAATTTTTGTTAGAAACAAATACAAATAAAAAAAGAAAAGAAACTCCCTATTTTACTCTCTCCTCAGCTGCTAATAACCACCCTCACACTTCTTGATTTTATGAATTTGACCGTTTTAGATAGGTCGTCATGTTGCTGGAGTTGTGCATTATTTGTTTTTCTGTGACTGGCTTATTTCACTTACTAGAATGTCCTCAAAATTCACCCATGTTGTTGCATATTGCAGAATTCCTTTTTTTTTTTTAAGGCTGGAGGGTATTCATTGTATGTATATGCCACAGTTTCTTTATCCGTTCATCTGTAGATAGACATTTAGGTTGTTTTCACATCTTGGCAATTGTTAACAGTTATGCAATGACTACAGAAGCACTAGTATCTCTTTGAAATTCTGATTTTAATTCTTTTGGATAGATATTCGGGAATGGGATTGCTGTGACCTATGGTGGCTTTGCGAAGAACCTCCAATTGTGTTCCGTAGTCGCCGCGCCATTTCGCATTCCCGACAACGGTGTGCAGGGGCTTCAATTCCTTCATGTTTTTGTCAACACTTGCCTTTTGTTTTCTAGATAATCGCCATCTTGGCAGGGCGGAGGCTGTATCTCACTCTGCCTTTAATTTACATTTCCCTGGTGATTAGTGACATTAAGCATTTAAAAATATATTTATTGGCAATTTATCTGCCTTCTTTTCAGATAGGCCTGATTTTAACTAGTTTCATCATTTGAGCAAAAGACTTTATTCCCTCTGAGTCTTAACTTTTTTCTCTGAATGGGAATAAGACCACCTACTTCTTAGGGCTGTGAACGTGCGCTGCCCGTGCTTGCCCATGTCCCTCTAGTGCTCACCTCTATTTACCAAAGGCTGCTGACTACAAATACAAGTGACTACGTCAACACGCAAGGTCTTTTCTGGAAGCGGGTTTAGCCCACCTGCAGGGTGAGTGAAGGTGCTAGAAGCATCCCATGATAGACAGAGAATTCTGGATAAGCACTCCAGTTCCTTGCCTTTTAGGTGGGGTGACTGTGGTGTAGATATTTTATGCCAGTTCCTAGATGTCCCCAGTGATAATGAGGTTCGCTTGCCCATGGTTGTAACTTGCTTAAAAATGCACCATTTATTGTTTCTTTTTCCTTCCCTGGCTCCGTTTTCTTTTTCCCCTACCTGTGTTTCCTGGGATCATTTCTCTAACGAGCTACTGGAAACTCAAATTCTTGTCTTAGGGTTTCCTGCTGGGAGAACTCAAAGTGTGACAAGTTATAATAATGATCAAATTAAGTACTGTATATACAGGGCTTCGCAAAATTTCAGTCCCAATAAATGGTTGCAGCCATCATCATCATCATCATTGCCGTCGTTGTCATTGTTGTTCTGAAGGTAAAATGAACTCGTTTTTTAAGACATTTGCACTAACAGATAAGCTCATCTAAAATTATGAAGAAAATGTGCTGAGGGAGGTCACCTAAAAAGTGTTGCAATCGTTTCTTTTTTTAAGGAAGATAGTTTAGTCATTATTAATCAGAATTTTTAACCTTCAGTCCTTGTCTAACTCCATGGATAATAGATCTACAATTGAATATGATTAGTCAGCTGTCTCTTGCATCCTAAATTTGCTATTCTGTTACCCATTTTAATTTTTTCTTGGAAGAATAACTGCTTTTATTAGAACCCAGTTGCAAATGAACCTTACCTTTGAAGTTTCTATTGATGTTTGAGCTTGCATGCTTAGTCATAGGCTGGAGAGAGAATTACTCTTGGATTTTCATTGTTTTAGCCTTCATCTGTTGAAGAGTGGGATTATAGAGTCTGTGCTGAGGGTTATTCGTTTCCAATGTTTATAATATTGGCTTCCTAAAGTATAAGATGATGTGCTTGCTGGTTTGCAAGGACAACGCAGAACCTTTAGAATTAACGGGGTTGGGTGGGGGAGCAGGAGGGGAAGAATGATGGAAAGTAGTGATGAGAAGCCCGTTTACCTGTGAACTTGCTCATTTGGCTTGTGCATCTCTGCTGTGGACCTGGGACTTGCGGGAAGGGATACAGAAGTGCATGAAAGCCTGTCTTGAGTGCTGGGAACATAGCATGATGAGTGTAGCACCTGTGTGATAGTCAGTTTTATGTGTCAACTGGTATATGCTAAACTACATTCACCAGTTACTCAAACACTAATGCCATTGTGGCAGTGCCTTCATAATTGTGATGAAAACCTAAAATCAGTTGACTTTAAGGGAGATTTTTCCTAGGTAATTTGGGTGAGCTTGAAACAATCAGTTGCAGGCCTTAAAGTGGAGCTGAGTGAGGCTTTCCTCACTCAGGAAAAGAAGAAGAAATCCCACCTGAGGAGAGAAGCTTCAACTCATGACCAGGAATTCTAGCCTGCACTCTGGATTTTAGACATGTCTAGCCATTCTCCATAATTATGTAAGCAAATTTATTATAATAAACCTCTTAATACCTGTTTCTTTTCCTTGTGCTTCTCTAATTAAATCCTGACTCATACAGATTTGGTGTCAGGAGTGGTGTTGCCTCTATAACAAATACCTACAAGGGTGGAAGTGGCCTTAGAATTGAGCAGTGGGCGGAGACTGGAAGAATTTTCAGACAAATCATAAAAAAAGCCAAGATTTCCTTGAACGCCGTGTTAGTAGAAATATGAATGCTAACAACTCTACTGTAGAGGATTCGGGAGGAAGTGAGGAGCACTGTAGAGAAAAACGAGTCTTAAAGAATACCTAAATCACCTTGAACAGACGGCTTGTAGAAATATGGTTGTTAATTACCAGTGCAGGTTAACTAACATGGAAATGAGGACTATGTTACTGGAAATAGGAAGAAAGGGGATCCTGCTTGTATAGTGGCAGAAAGTTTAGCTGAATTGTGTCCTATGGTTATGTGGCAACCTGAACTTGTAAGCTATGAAGTTAGCTGAGGGGGTTTCCAAGCAAAGTGTTGAAGGTACAGTTCCATTTCTTTTTGCCGCTTTCAGTAAAGTGTGAGGGGAAAGAGACAGATTGACAGAAGAACTGTTAGACAAAAAGCATGACTCGAGAAATTCTTAGCCTCCTGGAACTGTTGAAGATGCCAAAATTAAGAGACTCACTGTCAGGAAAACTGCTCCAAAGAGAAAGCCGAGGGCATGGCTGGATAACCTATTCCTCGTGCCTGGAAAGGATCCAAAAGGCCTAGACCTTTAGGTGTGTAACTCTAAGCAGAAGCCAGGGTCACAGACAGGATTACCTCAGAAAGGTGTATCGAAGAGCCTCTTTTCTAACGGAATGAATTCCTATGAATTATAGAGGAGACCCCCAAAGTTCTTGAAATTTTATACCAGCAGAAACGTTGTCAATGTGGACTGAAGGGAACAGAGAGAAAATGAAATGAAAGAAGGCCATCACACTCCCAAAATTCTGTAGGCAAGAAACAGACTACTAAAACTACCAGGCTGAAACGCGTGTGCTGCCCCTCATGGAAAAGGAAGGATTGCTCTGAAGGCGGAGCCATGGAATGCAGAGAGTTACTGCCAGGCCTTGAAACCTAACGTTGGGTCACCTAGCTGGAGTTCAAAACTGTTTGGCTGTGGTAGCTAGTTTTTTCTTTTTTTTCCCCATTGTTTCCCTTTTAGATTAGGAATGACTATAACTGATATCCAATGACTGTCCTACGATTGTATTTTGGGAGCAGATAATTTGTTTTCTAGTTTCACAGGTTCACAGATAGAGAGAAATTTTGCCCCAGGAATGGATTATACCCAGAGTCTCATATATACTGCTTTAGATTTAGATGGTGAGAGATTTGGGACTTGCGAGCTGATGAGATTTACAGGACATTTTTGGGCTTTGAGCTCATGCTGTAACGGGGTGAAACTTCTTGGGAAAAGGTGAATGCACTTTGCATGTGGGACAGAAGTAAATCTTTGGGGGTCAGCGAGTGCAATGTGGTAGGCAGAATTATGTTCCCCTCCCCAACAGTGTCTACCCGTTAAACCCTGGAATTTGAGAATATGTTATCTGTTATGGCAAAGGGACTTTGAAGGTGTGATTAAGTTAAGAATTTTTCCATCTTGGGAAGGGAAGCTTACCCTGGATTATCTGGGGTGGGGGCAGTGTGATCATAAGGGCACATGGAGGAGAAGAAGAGTGTGAGAGTCGGAAGTGAGTGTGGAAACGGAGCTCAGAGTGCTGTGGCCTTGAGTCCTGGAACGCGGGCAGCCGCTAAAAGCTGGAAAGACAAGGTTCTCCCCTACAGTCCTCAGAAGCAAGTTTTAGGAAGCGCTCCTGACCCATTTGAGACTTCTCAGCTCCAGAACTCTAAGATGATAAATTGTCTGAAGCCACTAAGGTGCTGGTAACTTGTTACAGCAGCAACAGGAAGCAAATACAACCTGTGTGCCAGACTTTCTGCTGCACTCATGAAACACGTTATCTTGTTTAGTCATGTCAGCAGATCTTTGGGGTATAGGTATATTCTCCTCCCCATTTTGTATCCTGAAAACTGAGGCATTGCAAGTTCAGATAGTTTGCCTAAATGATAGAGCTAGCGAGTGGTGGGTCTGAGATTTAACCCCCTGTCCAATGGACTCCAGTGTCTATGGATTAGGTCTTGAATGATAACTGCTAAGGGACGTGAACAGTACAAACAGGTAGGCTGGGAAGCCAGGAAGACATAGTTCAATGTGAGGCTTTACATAAGGCGTGTGTGATGACCTAGTGAAAAGTAGTGTAGCAGATGTCTAAGTGCACCGGTGGCATATTGCCGGGGCTCAAGTCCAGCTTTGCCACTTTTACTGGCTATGTGACTTTGGGCAAGTGGTTTCACTTCTCTGTACCTCAATTTTCTCGTGTATCATAGTAGCATCTTATAGGGATGTGGGGCTTAAAAGAAAAAATGTGTTTAAAATGCTTAGCATAGTGTCTGGCACATAATAAATGCTCTTAAATAAGATAGTAATAATGATAACAGTAGTAGTAATAACAAAACAACAAAGTACTAATAACAATGATGAATTACTTTAGGCAAAGTGATATGGGAGGAAAGAATACAGGATCTGTGGTGGGTGCGGGGTACAAGAATGTTACAAGTGAAGGGAATAGCAGGTTCTCCAGGCCTTTATACGTGCCTTGTTTCCCCCATATACCACTCCTCTTTGCCCCTTAAATTGTCTATTCCCTATTTCAAATGCCACTTCCTCCAGGAAGTCTTACTTGACTTTGGCTGGGATGGATACCCTTCCTCTGTGGGCTAGTAACTTGAAGTGCCTTCCTTCTTTACTATTGTCAATATGCTGATGCCTGGAAATTCCTCGAGGGTAGAGGTTCCCTCTGGCCCTCTCTTATTTATTTGTATGTCCAGGGCATTTATTTTTTAACTGAATGAGTGGTGTGATGAAACTGGAGCAGTAGACCTGAACTATGCCAGGGAGGGCTCCCTCAGCTTCCCGCTTTCTCATGAATTTCCCTGGGTTGGTTTGCTTTCCGTCTGAAACCGAGAGCTCCCCAGAGAGAGGCATGGACATGGGACCTGCAGAGATGAGACTGGTTGCTTAGCATCTCCATGGCCCTTCTCCACTACAGCCCACTCCCTATGCTGTTCCTGGCCTCATTAAACCTGTTCTCCTCCAGCCTTGGTACTTAATATATACTGACCACCCACAGCATGCAAGCTGGTCAATGAGTGTGTTCAGGAGCCTCTCCCCACACCTTCTCGGTCGGCTCCTACTGCTCCTTCATCACCCCCGCTCTTGCAGTCTTTTACACGTGCCTTGACTTTTTCCATCTGTGCCTTTCTAACAGAGGTCCCAGCGGCCGAGACGCAGTAGCTGGGGTTCCATTCCATTTGCCTCTCGAGCCTTGAGGGCTTTGGTTTTTATATAAACTGCTTCCTTCCCTCTTACTCTTCAGTTCCCACACTTCTGGGAAATGCCGAAGGGAGGAAGGACCAGTGATTGGCTCTGGGTTCCAGCTCCCTGGTAGCTATGCCTGTGTTAATAGCATCTCTATTAACATAATCCTTTTGACTCCTCCAGCTGTTTGCTCTCCCAGGGATCTGCCTGAGTCACTCTGCTCCCGAACTTCCTTAATGAAGATATGGTAGTGGGTGGCTGGAGACAGGAAGTTGGAGGAGAAGGGAGATGGGGAGAGTCCCTTGAGTTATCTCCTTGTTACTCAGTATTGTTGAATTGGATTCTCAACATTCTGTCACGTGATGTTTGGATGCTGGGAGGGGAGTTAAATATAGAATTGCTCCTTTTGGCATTTCAGAAGGTTTATATAATGTCCTGTTCCTTTGACAGTGCGGAGGGAGTGGATAGGATGGCTTGGAAGATAGGTCTGTGTCCCCAGCTCCATTCAAAGCAAAGTCTACTCAGCAGCCTGACCCACCTGCCTACTCAGGGGATGTTTTGTGAATCATATTTGCAAAGACGCAGGTGCCCTTTTGAGCCCAAGGATCTGCACAGCTTAAAAATTCGATTAACTCTATGATTCTACAAGTAGCCTTCACAAGAGTGGGTGCCGAAAATAGATCAGCCACGTGTCGTGTCCTCAATTTGCCTGAGTTACTGATTTGGTGTTTCCTTCAAGTCTTCTCTGAACCTGGCTTGGAAATTCAGCTTGCTTTGCTATCTGGTTCCTGCCCTGGGGTCCCAGGGACCAGTGTTCTAACCTTGCCTGTATCATGTCTCAGCCGTGTGACCTTGAATTAGTCTCTTGGCTTTCTGAAGTCTCATTTTCTCATCTTTGGCATGTCGCCAAACCTATGCCTCCCTCTGCCTTTCCTATCTTTGTCAATTATCCACTTTCCATGTAGCTGTTTAAACTATAAACCTAGGAGTTATCTTTGATTTCTCTCCCTCTTACCACCATGTCCATATTATCAGCAAGTGCAACTAGCTCTACCTTTAACATGTAGCCACAAAATCTTTCCCCATCTTCAGCGCGACTTCTTATGCAAAAACACCATCAGTGTCAGCCTCATCTTCTAAAGTGGTCTCTGCTTCCAGCTTTGATTATCTACAATCAATGCGTTACTTAGCTGCCTGAGGGATTGAAAGCAACAATGAAACCCCTACATCTAATCACATTACTCCTAATAAAACCTTCCGACATCTTTTTGTTTTGCCAAGAATTAAAATCGGTTTCATACCACGGCCGAGAAGGCCTGCCATTGTACTCCGATCACGTCGCAGACCAAATCCCATGCTCCTTCCTTTGGTCCCTCTTCCACCTTCTAGGAAAAATCCTGGTATTCACCTTAGGACCTGTGCACTTGCGGTTCTCTCTGCCTGGGATTTTCTTTTCCTAGGCCTTTCAGTGGTAAGCTTCTCATGATTCAAATTTTATTTCAAATGTTGCTGCCTCTCCCAGGCCTTTCCTGATCACTCAAGTTGAAGTTACCTCTATCCCCAACGTTCCTGTATTATCAGTTCCATTTTCTTTTGTAACACGGGTCTACCTAAACATTATTTTGTTTATGTTTTTTTATCTGACTCCTTACATTAGAATGTTATGTCCTTGGAGAGCAGGGAACTTAACTTGTCTTGGTGACCACTGCATCCTGTACCCTGAGCGCCATGTCCACAGGTAGGTGCTTAATAAACATCCGTTAAATGAATGGGTAAAGAGTGGCCGTGAGGATGAAATAAGAGACATACACATACATGCATACTCACACATTTATGTATGCTTTGAAACTGCCATGGTAAGCAATGCTACATTCAGTTGGGAGTCAGACTTTCCATGGCTCTCCAGTTGCCTTGGGCCATTCTTGATCCTATCAAGTTCCCAAGAAACTTTTCCTGCTTCTTGTTGAATAAAAGTTCTTAAACTTCTCAGCTACCTCATGGGCCTTTGCGTCTGTTCTGCATCTGTTTCTGGGCAGACTAGCTTGGCACATGGTACTTTTTAGAGACATTTAGCATGTAAAGATATTTATAAATGAGGAATTCTTTTCTATTTTTGCCCAGTCATCTTTTGAGGGGGGGAAGGGCGAGCAGGCACTCTTGATGCATCCTCTTGCCTGGGGCGTGGGATGACAGAGAGGCCCCTCTGCATTCCAGGCTGGTTTTAATGAGCGAAGCGTCCACCATGGTGGCAATGGCCAGCCTTGACATTGCATAAGTTGGATCTGTCCCTTATGTTTCACATTTTCCAGATGAGTTATAATTATAGCCCCTGCCTTCGGAGTGTCCTTAGGAGGGCAACTGCAAAGTTAGGGGGACACAGTCCAACAAAGCCACCTCATTTTTGGTAGTAATTACAAGTGTGGGGATCCACAAGACCACCCTTAGCACTGACAATTCACTGGACACTTCACAGAGCTCGCTGGAAGCTGTTGCACTCCTGGTTGTGGTTTATTACAGCTCAAGGATGCAGAATAAAATTGGCCAAGGGACGCACATAGGGCAGAGTTCAGGAAGGTTCCGAATGTGGAGCTTCCAGTTGTCCTCTTCCCATGGGGTCAGGGGCAGTGCTACTTTCCCAGCAACCATGTGTGACAGTAAACATGGAGTATTGTTAACCGGAGAAGCTTGCTCCAACCTTGGTGTCCAGAGTAACGGTGTCCATGGCTGGCTGTCTACATGGTTGATCTCAGTCTCCAGTTGAACTAATACTGTGTGACTCAGAGCCTCTACCCTAAATCCTATTGTTAGACTATCCATTGTAAGCCCAGGCCCCCAGGAAAACAAAAACACTCCTATCAGCCTTGACATTCCAAAGGAAAGATAAAACCTCCTTTTGGGCATGATTTAATTCTTTGTAAGAGCTAAACCTGGTGCTCCTGGTATAGGCTTTTGCAGATGGCAACGGGACTAGCTAGTCCTTTTCTTGTTCTGATACTTAAAATGATCCATCGATTCCACAAATATGTATTGCTTATGAGGCATGAGCCTGGCTCTGTGCTAGTTGCTAGGAATACAGTGGTGCAAGACATAGTTCCAGCCCTCAAAAGCCTGCAAGACAGACTGGTAAACAGGCACTTACACAATTATGGTGCTGGAAGTGGTACTAAAGGGTTCTTGGTGGAGAGGTGTCTATTCCAGCCTGGTTGCTGGCGAAGATCTTCCAGAGGTGGTGATGGTTTAGCTGAGACCAGAAAGACGATTCGAAGCTGGGCGGTGTGTGGGGGTGGGGAGGCACATCGAGGCACAGCAGATCACCTGCAAAGGCATGGGGCTGAACCTGCGAGTGTCCTGCTGTTTGGGAGGTCACAGGTGACTCCTATCGAATGCACAGTCAGTAAACGCCATCAAAGATTTCTCTGTGTTGTACCAATGCAGCTGAGGTTTGAAGCCAAGAAAATGGGGTTTATGAAAGGGATTCCTGGCACCTGTTGCTGTCAGGGAGTCTTTTAGACAAAAAGGAATGGAGGCGAATGAAAGGGGTTGAATGGAGCCAGCCAAGCTCAAGGTTTGGTTTGTAGTGACTTAAGGCATCTCTAAACCACCCAGAAACTGCTCTTTGTTTATGGTAACTTCAGGACTTCAGAATGTGACTTGGCAGTTTCACAGATCTGGTCACAGCCTCCACAGAGGCAGAGAAAAAGAAGATTGGCACTGCAGGCCAAAAGGCGTGGTTTATAAAAATGAAGGATTTCTGAGACATTTTGGGCCTGTGAGCAGGTGAGTCATAGAGATTCTGGAAACCATACTCAAAAGGCAGAAACTATTTTTGGTAGAAATAGATGGCTGCTTTGTGGTTCTTTCAGAGAATTCAAGAAATGCCGTAAAAATAATAGAAACCAACAAACAGGAGGAAAAAATATTGGCAATATTTGCCAAAGGGTTAATATTATTCATACAAAAAGATTACTTTACAGCCCTGGCTGGTGTGGCTCAGTGAATTGAGGGTCAGCCTGTGGACCAAGAGGTTGCTGGTTTGATTCCCAGTCAGGGCACATGCGTGGGTTGCGGGCCAGGTCCCCAGTAGGGGGTGTGTATGAGAGGCAACTCTTTCTTGCACAATGATGTTCCTCTCCCTTTCTCCCTCCCTCCCTTCCCCTCTCTCTAAAAATAAATAAATAAAACCTTAAAAAAAAAAGATTACTTACAAATGAAGAAAAAGGCAAATACGCTAAGAAAAACAGACCAGGAAAATGAACAAGTGGTCAGAGAATAAAAACACAAAGGTTAACCACCCGCCTGAGAAAACGTTAAAGCCTCCTAATAATGCAAAATACTCAAAATAATGAAGTTAATCAGCTAATACAAAAGTGTGGTTAAGTGAGGCTAGATATTATTTTTATAATAAGGAAAACAAAATCACAAGTAAGCAAAACAGCGAGAATTAGAAGGGGTTTTCTCCGAGGCCTACCTGCTTTGTTTTGGTGGGAACAAGGGGAGGGGAGGACATCTGGCATCTTCTTTTGTGCATTTTAGCTTTTGTCCCCTCCCTTCCATCCCACCCCATTTCCCTCTGGTGTGAATATGTCAGATCTCCTTCTGTTCTGAGTGGGAGAGAATTCTGTGCTGTCCTGAGCCAAGGAAAGGAACAGTTTGCCTTTGAGCATCCTCAAACCCAAACTTATTCCCCCAGCCCTTCTCCCTGCAGGTTGATTGACCTTCTTGGCCCAGGAAAAAGGTATCCTCTCTCTCTTTTCCCAGGGTGCCTTATCGCTGTAGCGGGTAAGGCAGCCCCTTTGCCCCGGGCCAACCAGCCTCATGTAGGCAGACTTAGGGCTTAGCTAAACAGCCAGGGACCGGAGTACTCAGGGAGCCCTGCTTCTTTCTGGAGACTTGAGGCGTGGGGATTATATTTTAGCTCCTGGGCTTTTCTTGCGGCTTTCAGGTTCACTGGAGGAGACTCTCTGCCATTCCTTGTCATGTCTGGATTTGCGTAATTGAGGGAGGCTGCCTGGCAATTTATGTCAGGATTCGCTTATTTAGGAGTGCAGAGCTCATGGGGAAGGGACCGGCTGGGCAGTAGTGTGTTTACTCAGCAGCCTCCCGAAGGTTCCCACTTCTCTTAACAAGAGAAGGGGTGACTCTGTCCAGTGCCTTTTAAGACTCCCAGGTAAAGCCCAGTTTTTCCTCTACTTCCCCGTGCTTTTGGCAGTGAACACAGAAGACTGCGAAATTTTGTACTGGGGTGGTGTCCCCAGGGTCCAAGACCTTCAGCTTCTAGTGGGAAGCAGAAGGCTTTTAGAAGACAAGTCTTGACCCCATGGTCCGGGGCCGCTATAGGACTTCATTCCTGCAGTGTTTAATCCGTTGTTTCGCAGGACAGATGCGTGGCATTCCCCTCTTTAAAACCTTTCCCTGGCATCCGTGGTCTTCAGAATGAGACCCAGCATCCTCGCGGTGACCTGCAAGGCCCTGTGTGACTTGGCTGCTACCTGCTCTTTTGACTTTGTTTCCTACCATTTTCTTCCTTCGCTGCAACCCCAGGGCACTCACTGCACCCTCTGCCTGTGATGCTTCTTCAGTCCTCTGCACTTGATTGGCTCCTTCTTATCCTTCAAAAGGCAGTTTAAATTTCTTTTCATCAGAGAGCCCTTCCATGATAATCTTGTTAATTGCTCTCACAGGAGCCCTCCTTTTCTGAACCGTACTGAAACTCCAAATTTTCTGTTTATTTATGTGGTTCTGTCTCCTCCACGACATGGACACTCTTTGAGGGTGGGGCCTCTGGTTCATCATTAGATGTTTAGTGGAGCAGCTGACACGCGAGCCAGCTTAAAAATATTAGGAATGAATTTATAGATAACTCTCTAGAAAAGCAATTTTGTTGGCATCTCTCCTGCCCTCTCCCAGCTCGGTCATACCTGGGCCACGTGGAAACACCTCTTGCAACCAGTAATTTCAGTAAACCGGCCTCTAAGTCCATAGGAAAGCTGTGCCCCCAAGCACCAAGCAATCCTGCCCTCATTTATCCTTCCTCTTCAGGTTGGCGACAAGCCCTGCTGGGTGAGCAAGGAGTTATTCAGGCTAAGCTGCTGGTTAGGGTGGCTTCCTCTCCTCTTCGTCATTGTGAATCTGGAGTTTTGATGGCAAACATTCTAACATCCTCCTCTTATCGAGAACCCGCTGCTCACGGGGCTGCCACTTGGCATACATTATCCCTGATCCCCAGATCATCTCTGTATGGTAGGTTTTATTATCCCCATTTTACAGGTGAGAAAATAGAGGTAAATTTGCACATTGTGTTGCCAGAATCCAAGCCCCGTGTTCTTTTTCCATTATACAACATGGCCTTGTTGTTGACATGCACGCACACAGACCTGCTACACTTTAATAATGTAATGAGCTGATGAAACTTTGGTTTTTTGGTTTATTTTTTAAAAATTAATCTTTATTGTATTTGCTTTTTAAGAAGACTATGCTGGTGGATTGAGTTAGGAGGGTCAGAAACTTTCAGTTTCACTTCCTCTGCCCCTGGGGACTCTCCTGGGTTTCCTTTGACTGGGAAAGAGATGGACCCAAGGAAACTGACACCGGAGAGGACACCAGGGCAGCCACAGCTCACATCTTGTGTGCTTTCGTGCCATGAGTTATGCTGAGTGTGGTACAGGCGCTGCCTCAGTCATTCAGCTCCAGTTCATTTCATTAGGTCCTTGTAGATGTTCCCTTAGACACCCGAATCCTCCAGAGCAGGGGTGCCCAACCTTTTGGCATATCTGCGCCACATTGGAAGAAGAAGAGCTGTCTTGGGCCACACATTAAATACATTGCAACATGTAGTCACACACACACACACAAAATCTCATAACATTTTAAGTAAATTTACGATTTTGTGTTGGGCCATATTCACAGCCATCCTGGCCTGCATTGTTGCCTGCGGGCCGCAGGTTGGACACCCGTGCTTCAGAGAGAGAGAACATTTACAAAAAAAAAACCTCCCAACTTATAAAATGCCCCCAAGGGCCATGAGGCATGCCCATGGGCTTTACCAATGGTCTGTGTGTTCATGTTCGAGTCAAAAGGATGAGCGGTTCCATAGGTGACGGTTGATGTCGTGTCATTTTGGGGGCCGGGAATGCGGAACAGGCACCAGTGCCTCTCAGGGGACCCCAAGAAGGTCAGTACCATTTTCATACTACCTGGCTTTTTCCTTTCATCTTGCCAAGTTACAGTTAGCAGGTTATTCATCTAATTCCCTTTTTTTTTTTAAATTTTAATGCTCCTCATTTTTTTCCAAGGGACAAAAAGAGACTTTTAGGAAATAAGCGTCAGGAAACTAATCAAAGCAGAAACTTTCTGGGAGGAACCTGACAGTAGCATATCTTTAATGACCTTCAAGAAGATCACATGCTCCAGGCAATTACGGGATTTGGGAGAAAATAGCTTGTTCTGAATAGCCTCACCTGCTGCCGCGGTCCTTCACTTTGCAGAGGTCCCCAACACCCTGCTTTTGTCGCTTCTTTACCAAAAATCCCCTGAAAGAGGCTTCACTGGATTAAAACTCCCCCAGCTTTCACAGACTGCAAAAGGGACAGCCGATGCTAAAAAAGGGGGCCTTGTGCACGGTGCCAGGTTTCTAAGGAGGTTTTTGGCTCTGGCTACAGGAGGTGCATAATGCATTCTGACTCGGGGCCAAATATTATTAGAAGATTTTGCTGTTTAAGCTCTCGACTATGGGAGAGTGCAGCTGGAAAAATAACATGTTAATCAATAGGTTACCAGTTTCACAGCTGGTGATGCCCAGAAAGGAAGGGCATCTAATGAATTGCAGCCCGGACACATGGTACTTGATGAACGAAGCTCCTGTGACATGAAGCCTTTGTGAAAAGGGTATTTGGGAGCTTAGAAGCAACCTTTTACTTTATTTTAATTACACCACGTTTCCCTCTTGTTTGCAGGGCAGTATGAGATTTTATGCACATTCTGTTTTCATTCCCTCCCTTTTGCCTGACAGTGTTCCCATGGCTTGAAATCTTGCGTGTTGAGCAACACCAACCAAGACCAGCGCTGTATTAAAGTGTCAAAAGTTTTAGCATTTACTCACCCTCCTTTCCCAGGGAGAACCGTTTTCTCTTCGTGTTGGCCTGTGTGCCTTGCTGTGGGTCATAGTTTAGAGAGAGAAACCCCCGTGTCCCTGTGCAGTGAAAGAAACAGCGTCGTGATTTCAACTCAGGCAGAGCGACCTGGAGGCTCTCGGTGCAGCCGGCCCCTGCCCGTGCCTACACTTGTGTTGGGGTTACGGAAATGGATAAACTTGTGTCTTTGTGCTCCTGAGGTTGTTGAGAATGGCCTGATTTCCGTGGTGACAGGGACCCCGCACAGGACGTGTGGACTCAGGTTCTGCGGGACACTGCTGTTGTGATTCCAGAGCTGTCTATGGGGTAATCTGAATGTTATTCTGGAAAGCTCCATCTTTTCCCTTCACAGCTTCTGAGTCTGTGGACCAAGAGTTGTGATCCTCCAAAAAGGTGTCTGTCCAAGATGGGTGACCTTCCCCTGCCAGAGGTGCAAGCCAATACAAGGGGTGACCTTCTAGTGGCTGAATTTAATTCCATCTGTGGTTGATGTCGCTAGGGACAGAGGGTAGGGATGTGTGGGAGGCAGTGTCCTGGGGAGGCCAGTCCTTGTCATGGCCCAGCTCACAGCCCCTGCCTCCTGTGCAGGGCTGGTTTGACCAAGGTTTTGGACTATGAAGTACAGCTCATCCACAGATTGTCTGATGACCTATGACTTTTGTGACTGGGCTTGAAAAGAGGGACTTGAGTGTGGGGTGTTGTGGATTAGAAATCAGACAGGATTTGCCAGTTAGCCTTGTTGATGGGAGAGCTGAGAGGATGCCTGACAAGCTGGAGTCAGGAATGATCAGGGAAAACCTGTGGGTGGAGAGAGTAGGTGAAGACTGTAGAGGGGGCAGAAATAAGATACCGTGGAGAAAGAGAGAGAGAGAGAGACACACACACAGACAAAGAGGATGAGAATGTGATTCCTGGTGGCAATCTGCATGTGTCTTTATAATAAATGCTTTTTTTTTTCTTTTTCTAGAGCTAACTAGAATGGGGCTTTTTTCTTGTGAACATAAAACGCCTGCATAGGAAGAGGGAGGCAGAAAGAAAGAGATCCTAAGTGTATTTCAGGCTGAAGATCAGTTTTCCTGTGTGTTTAAATGTGGAGCCTTTCTGCTTTGCTCACCACCCTCCCACCCGCCCACACACACGCTCTCTTTTCCACTTAATAGATTCAAAAAAGTGAACTTTAATTAAGAGCTAAAATTCTAAGACACATCCAGAAAATTGATGTTTCATGAATTAGGAAGTTGAGGAAAGGTCCTCTTGTTTTAGGACCCAGCAGAGCTTAGTAAGAGGAGAGCTGAGAAAGGGGTAGAATGATTAACTGACCAAGTTGGGGTGGGAACCATAGGTTAGACCAGGGCTTCTCAACCTTGGTAGGAAATTCTTCATTGTGGGGGCTGTGTTGTGCATTGTAGGATGTTTAGCAGCATCCCTGGCCTCTGTCCACTAAATGCAAGTAGCATTCCACAGTTGTGACAACTAGAAATGTCTCCAGACGTTGCCAAATATCCCCAGGGGTAAAATCACCCCAGTTGAGAACTACTGGGTTAGGTAAAAAGAAATCCTTATTTCCTTCCTTGAATGAGTTTTTTCCATTTCTGTTGAGTCTACCTTTCATGAAATGCTGTCGAAGCTACAGAAATAAATAAGGCACAGTCCCTGACCTGTATGAAGTTACAGAATCCTAGAAAATATTAGGCATGAGACCAGCTTATCCAATACAGTTGGAGAATCCCTTTCTCTTGGCTTTGAAGATCAGCAAAGACATCGATCTGAAATGGGTAAAGCACATGCTAATTCAAAGTATATGAAGATAATGGTAGATGCTGTAATAAGCCCCAGAATTTCAATGGTTTAACACAGCAGAAGTTTGTTTCTTACACATGTAACATTGTTTCTGGCTTGTCAACAACTTTCCTCCATGTGATGATTCAGGGACCCAGGATTCTGCCATATTGTGGCTCCTCCCACCACCAAAATCTCATTGTTTCCATTAAACAGAAGAAAGAGAAAGGAGAAGGCATGCCCTCTTTAAAGAGACTTTGCCTGGGTGTGACTTCATTTATGCTCACCTTCCATTGGTGGAACTTAGACTCCTGATGATTTTCAATCAGATAGAATAAATCAATATTGAATT
The DNA here is from genome assembly GCA_004026545.1 of Mormoops blainvillei. Taxonomy (NCBI): domain Eukaryota; kingdom Metazoa; phylum Chordata; class Mammalia; order Chiroptera; family Mormoopidae; genus Mormoops; species Mormoops blainvillei. The sequence goes on along the minus strand of PVJD01001582.1, from coordinate 98,936 downwards.
GCTCATCTGTGCCAAACTCTGTGACATGCTCTGGTTGTGAAAATTCATCAGGAGCCTATTCATGTGGAGCACTTTCTTCAGTAGTGGCGAGAGTTTGGCATAGAGTCCTCCTCTCTGCACAGTTTGAGGTGACACTGGGATAGGAACCCAGAGCTCCATGTGCAGCAGTCTGTCTACTCTTTGAATTTCTTTTTCTCTTTTCTCCCAGGATTAGAGATATGGATTGTGCCAAGTTAATATCTATATCCCCAGAGCCTAGCACAAGGTTGGGCACATATAAGGCATTCAGTAAATGTTTGCAGAGGGGATGAATGGATGAGAAGTATTGTTGAAACAAGACCACTAATTCGAAAGGATATTTGCACCCCTGTGTTCATTGCAGCATTACTAGTAATAACCAAGAATTTTATGTATATATAAATATATATGTACACATATACAAACAAATGTACACATAAACAAATGGTGGTATATATAAATATTTTATATATATTTATATATACATAAAATTCAGCAATAAAAAAATGTAATACTGCCATTTTTGACAACATGGATGGACCAAGAAGGTATCGTGCTAAGTGAAATAAATCAGACAGAGGAAGGCAAATACCATATGATCTCACTTACATGTAGAATCTTTAAAAAGTAATGCATAAACAGAAAAGAAACAGATTCATAGATATAGAGAATGAGCTGATGACTACCAAGGGGAGGGGGTGGAGGAGATGGAAATAAAAATTACTTCAAAATAAAGGTCAGAAACCTATTAATTAAACAAACAAGCAAATAAACAAACAAAAAGAAATATTATCCACTCCTTCAGATGCATGCACTCAAGGAGGGTTTTACTTCTTAATCTGAAAACTGCAAAGCATATGCTTACAGAGCTTACCCCCAGCTCTACGCTGCTGTTATGGGCATCAGGGCAAGACAAACTCCAAGTGCTGCATTGGGGGTGGTCAAAATTTTCATTATTAGCCAGGGAAATAAGTGACAGAAGTCTAACTCAGAGAGCTTTAAGTCACAAATTTATTTTATCGTGAAAGGAAAAAGTTTAGCATATCTGGCTTCATCAGCAACATTTTTCTCTTCATTTCTTGACTCCACTTTCCTCTGTGTCAGACTAACTCTTTGGCAGACTCTCCTCACTCTTCTCAGTGATGACAAAGATGCCACCAGCAATGACAGACATTTATCCTTCAGCTTAGGTATCTCAAGGCAAAGGGCTCCAGAGAATGTCGCAGGTCTGAGTTTCATTGGCCAGTCTGGTGTCATGTGCCCATCCTTTCACCAATCACCATAGCCTGCCTCTTGCTGGCCAGACCAGGCCATGTGTGCACCACTAGAATAAGGGGTACCCAATCCATTGGGTTGGAGGGGTAGGGAGAGCAGTTCTTCTGGGAAAACCTGGAATGCTGTTACAAAAAGATGGGGAGAGTGCTACTGGATGGGCAGAGATACCCAATGTCTACTATATTTTTAATGTTCTTGTGTAGTGGACCTCTGTATATTTGTTCCTAAGACTCATGAACATCCCTCTGGTAATTGTATCCTATCAACCTCTGCTAAGCCCCCTCCCCTGCTGTGAGCTCTGAAGTTATTGTGGAGACTTTTTTCCCTAGTTCAGAAATGGAATACATGATTCATATTTGGGCCATTGGCATCATTGTATTCCTCTGATCTCAATGAGTGGTTCAGGGTTGGTTACATGACCTTACCTCGCCCAGGAAGAGCCAATGAGATGAAATCAGCCTTTAGCTCAAACCTGAGTAGGAGATATTCTTTTTTAAAGAAACTAACTCTTTATTATGAAAAATTTCCAACATACACAAAAATACCCACCATCCAGCTTCATCATTTATCAACTCATGCACAGCCTTGTTTCGTTATAGCTCTGCTCACAGTGGATTATTTTGGACCAAATTCCCAAATCATATCATTTCATCTCTATATTTTTTAGCATGTGCCTTGAAAGATAAGAGCTCTTGGGGAAAAAGACTTGGTATTTCCTATTAGAAGGGAATTTTAAAAGATGTAAGGGATAAAGTCGCTGCTGCCATCTCTCCCACGGGGAGCCAGCAACTGGGGCCAATTAGATGATGGCAAAGCAACAAGAAGGAGAAACTAAGTCCTGATGACAAATTTGGGGCTCTGAATTCAGCTGTGCATGAAGTAATAAACTTTGCCACTGTCTTTTCCAAGTTAGCTGAGCCAGGATAATTTTTTTACACTATATTTTTGGCACCCTGCCTATATCCTCTTGGCCCACCCTGAAGGTCACTTGGAGCTTAGGGGGACAGTTCTCAACACAATGACGGCGTCTTGCCCTGAGCATGGGTATCTCCCTGCCTAAGGGCTTTCTCTGGCCATAGGATTGTGCTTGGTTTTTGCAAATGGCAGAACAGAAGTGGAAAGTAATAAATGCCCCCCAGAGCCACCCTCAACCTTGAAATACAGAAGTTGGTGTATAAACATCCCAGCTTCCTTGGGGCTCAATGAAGCAACACTGAGGCATGTGTTGATACTACACCGTCAGAGGCCCCTGGTGGGATTAAGTCCCAGTTGCCCCCCAGTGGTAACCCTGCCATCAGTGCACCTGCCATTGGCTTTCTGTCTTTCCTACTCCCTCGCCATGTTTCCTGTGATCACCTCCCAACTAAACCATGTACCCCAATTTCTTGTCTCAGGGTCTCCTCTAGTGAAAACCCAATCTGAGACATTCCCCTGTTCCCCAGTCCTTCTCAAAAAAAAAAAAAAAAAAGAATTCTGAGTAGTTATGCTCCATATTTCCCACCATCAATATTTGCATGGAATAGGAAATAATGGATACTTCTGGAAAACTTTGACTTTCCCCCCAACCCCCCAACAAACCCCAGTATTCATACTGTTTCCAGCTTGAAGACCCAGTTGCAGAACCCCGTCAGGTCTCAGGAATATGCGGTATGCAGTAAATTTCACTTACAGTACAATAAGGGCTGTGGACTTGGGCACAACTTGCAGCTTGTAAGTAATACGGACACCCCAGCACCCTTGCCTGATGGATCAGATGATAATGTGCACATGGAAGGATGCTCTCTCTGCTTATCCTTCTTCACATGAATTTCTCTTTGTATCTGAGAGAAGGAGGGCTGGGGAACAAGGAGAACTGCAGTCTCTGCAGGGACATTTTAAAGTGTTTTTTCTACTATCTATGTGCAAAAACACCTGGGCAACCAAACACTAAGTTATTGATGAATCGAGCAGCTTCATAAAGGGCCCTAGCAGTGTGTCACTAATCGGGAGACCAGTTATCCAGCATCTTGAACCTATAAGGAAATCACACAGTAAGCTGAGAAAAAAAATCTTAGATCATCCAAAGCAACAGTATCAAAGTTCATGTACTTTACTCAGAGGAGAATCATCTTAGACTCCCCCTCAGGGCTAGATTACTCTTCCTTTGCACACAATTCCACCACAGGACTGGAAGCACCGCATTTAAGCAGGAAGGAAACCTATGTCTAACCTATGTCTAACTCAGAAATTAAAGGACCCAGGCAAGAATTATGAATGAGCGAGAAGAGGCTAGTCAACTGATCAGTGTTACATGGGAATGTAGGTCCAATGTTGTCAGTTCTTCCAATTTTTCAGGAAAAACTGGATACTGAAATTTTTATGTGAAATAACCTTACTTTTATATCAAAAAAATATATAAACAAAACAGTTTTAAAAACAGTGTACAGGTCTGATACATTGGAAGCCTGACTTTGCCCCATCAACTGAGGCATGAATTCTCCATCTTGCCTCTGTTGCTTCTCCTTGGCTCTGGTAGAATACTTTATTTTGTGATTCACTTATTTTGTGATTTCAGCACAGCGACATTAAGTCCTGTTGTAAGGATTTATGAAATATTGAATCAACACTCCTTTTTCTTAGGATGCTTTTCTCAAGACCCTCCTCCTCGAGGTCATGAGATGGTTTTTTAAAAAACTTAAAAATAATATTCATTGCATTTATTTTATTTCTATCTGACCCCAAGGTGTTATATACCCATTGTTTTACAAATAAAGAATAAAATTTAAATTATTAAAAATTCCATCACAAATACTAAACAAAAATAGCATTTTTTCCTTCTATTTTCTCTTATATATGTGTGCATTGGTGTGTGTATATGTGTGTATTTTAGCCCAATGAAGCTGCTAACAGATATACCATAAACTGGGGTGGTTTATAAAAAATATTATTTATCACAGTTCTGGAGCCTGGGAAGTCCAGGATCATATGCTGGCAGATTAAGTGTCTGGTGAAGACATGCCTCCTCATTGGTGGCCACTGTGCCCTCACGTGGAGAAACCAGGAAGTTCTCTCTGGTCTCTTCTTATAAGGGCTCTAATCCTATTCATGGAAGCTCCACCCTCATGACCTAATCACCTCCCAAAGGCCCCACCTCCTAATACAAGTTAGGATTTCAACATAGGAATTTCAGGTGGGCACAACATTTAGTCCGCAGTAGTGTGTATGTATGTGTGTTTATTGTCTTTCGATATATTTTTAGATTTGATCTGCTAAGTATTTTGTGGGACATTTTTGCATCTGTATTTATGAGGTATTGATTTATAGTTTTCTTATGATGGCTTTATCTGGCTTTGGAATCAGGGTAGTATTAGCTTCATAAAATGAATCAGGAAGTGTTTCCTTCTTCTCTAGTATATGAAATAATTTGTGCAGCATTTTTCTCCCCTTAAATATTTGATAGAATTCATCAGGTAAGACAGCTGGGATTGTGGTTTTCTTTGTGAGAAGATTTTAAAATGTGAATTTAATCTCTTTAATTGCTATAGGGCCGTTCAAACTTTTTATTTCTTCTTGGGAGAGTTTTAGTAATTTGCATCTGTGATATCATGATCTATAATAAGAAATGTATATTTGGTCTTTGAATCCATTTCTGGCCCAGAGCTCTTAGTACCCTTAGGAATTTCCTAAGTGCTGTGAATTATAAAGGTATCTTTTGTTGTGTTAATGAGTGACCTTTGGAAAGCATCTAAGGATGGTGGCTTGTCCCCTCTGGAGCAAACCATGTGATTAGTGGGTTGGTACCTTCAACCCTACCCTCATGCACAACCTGTAGGGAAGGGAGAGGGGCTGGCAGCTTACTCACTCACCAATGGCTGGTGATTTAATCAAACATGCCTATGTAATGAAGTCTTCTTAAAAACCTAAAAGGATGGGGTTCAAAGAGCTTCTGGGTTGATGAACATGTGGAGATGCCATGGGAGGGGCGTACCTGGGGAGAGCGTGGAAGCTCAATGCCCTTTCCCCACACCTTGCCCTATGCATCTCTTCATCACATTGTTGATACATATCTTTTAATAGCCATTGTAATAGACTGATAATCTAATAATTGAAATGATTCACTGAGTTCTGTGAGTCACCCTAACAAATTCATTGAATCCGAGGCAGGAAGAGGTGGGTGGGGGAACAGTCTGTAAAACTGAACACTTTACCTGTGGAATCTGGTGTTATCTCCAGGTAGATAATCTCAGAACTGAGTTGAATTCAATTCAAGTTGAATTACTTATTGGTGTGGAGAAGCCCCACCACCCCCATCGAAATGTCTTGAATTATCAACAAATTTATCCATTTCATTTAGGTTGTCAAAATATTCTGAACTGTTCATAATATTCCTTTACTATCCCTTTAATATCTGAAAGGTCTATAATAATGCCCCTATTTTATTCCTGCTAAATGTGGTGAGACTGGATGAAATGTACATGAAAAAGACCTAGCCCAGCATCCTTTCGTTGTATATGGAGCACTTCTTCAAACTCGGTTATTATCCTCAAGGCTAACATCTCTTCTCCCTAGAAAGGAAACATGACAGGCACTTTGCATGTTTGTTTTTTTCCCTGTATTCTCACCAACTAGAACCGTGAGCTCAGGTAGCAGGCACTCAGAAATACTAGTGAAATGGATTCTTCTGGTTTAAACTGTGCCTCTGCTTTCAGTGCCCTGAAGCTCAGCAGGAAAACAATGGCCTGGACAATCTAGCCTGAGGGTGTCTCCGCCCTGGGTTATGCTCGTCTTGGGTGAGCAGCTCCTTTTCCCCCTCAAGACTCTTCTAGACTGCCAGGATCTCTGGGGAAGGACAGGACCTTCAGGGACCTTGTGAGCTCCAGAAGAGTAACAGTTCTCTGTCACGGGAGGGTGTCCACCTTCCTTCGGCCCTGGTTGGCAAATTCCAGACACGGCACTTTGCTGTTTGCTAACCCTGACTGGCAGGAGAATAGGCATTTATTCAAAAGCGAAAAACAGACTCAGCAGGATCCCGTAAGTACTTCCCACACAACTACCTGCGGTGAATTTGAAGTTGGCACATGGCAATTTCCATACCAGAGCTGGAGGAAAGAGGTTGGATGTGTCATGTCCCCCAGGGGCTCCTGCTGTCGTTTATGTCCCATGGTCTTCCTTGGTGCATGAAGATGCATCTTGCTTTTCTTTTCCATCTTCCTAACATACCCAGTTATCTAGTGAAGAAGCAGGGTATAGAAACAGGCAGTGCCATAGACTTGTCTTGAGATCTCCCACCAGATTCTCAAATCCAGAAAGAGCGTCCCTGTGTGTGGATAGGATTGAAGTTGCCTGCTTGGTTCAACGTTCCCTCAGTAGGAAAGTGTGGTCCTCACCACTCCCCCTTGCCCACCCTCCAGCACCAAACTCTCTCTAGTTTCATGATATGCCCCTTGGGATAGCGTTTTATGGATTTGAAGCCAACTGATTTGACCTGGGTTCAAATCTCCACGTCAATTTGTGAACATTATGGCTTCAGTCCAATTCCTTTGTTTTGGTTTCTCCACTGGAAATGGAGATGACGGCAGTGTCTGCCCTGGGGCGGCGGTGGGCGGGGTCCTTAGGAGGATGAAATAACACAGAGGTTTACCTCTCATTGCCGAGCCATTATTCCTACTTCCTTCTCTCCCTTTGCAAATCCGCCCATCTCCTGTTCTGCCGGCTGCATTGCTGTTCACAAGAGTAGTTTGAATTCCTGCCTCATTTTATTCTTTCTCCAGAAGTGAAGGCGCTGACTTTCTAACATTGTCATTGCCTTTTTACTTTGGTAAAAAAATCACATTTCCTCCTGTACCTTTACATTTGTGAATGCCGCAAACATCGTTGAGTACCTTCTAGGTGTCAAGCGGTGTCCAGGCACCAGGAATTCGGAGGCACGCTAGTCACACTCCCTGCCCTCCTGGGACTTGGCATCGCCCACGGAGCAGGATGCTATCAACGATTTCATGCATGATGGCGCAGCCGGCATGGCTGTGTTAAGGTGGTAGCATTTGGGAGCTTTTTCTTATGTTTAAGTAAAAAAGTGTAATAGGAATTTTTTTTAAGTTAAAAAACCACGCAAACCAAAAAGAAAAGAAAGAAAGAAAAGCAGAAAACAAAAGCAGAAAAAAACCCTGAAAAATCTCTTTCCCTAATTCCTTCCTCCAAAATGTTCATCATTTTGGATATATCATATGGGGATATTGCATGCCTCAGCTTATCCATGCTTTCTACAGTCCTTGGGAGTACACATCCTTTGTTTTATACACAATTCCATATATTAGAGGTGATTATACAAAAATTTTAATGTAACAGTTGTCTATACATATATATGCATATATAGTTTATATATACATATATAATTCATATGTATAAATTTATTTTTATATATGTTTAATTTTGCTTTATTTATTTAGAATGTTATAAGGAATTCCCGCCATTAAAATTACTTATATTTATAATGGCTGCCAAATGCAATATCACATGGTTTGTTTCATATGCATTTAACCACCCCCGCTTCCGTATTGTGATTTTTAAATGTGGTTTCCTTGTGTTTGTATATTTTTAATATCTCTGTTAACTGTTGGGTCAGCAGGTCCCAGCACCCAGGCCTGAAGCAATTCCTTCGCAGCCCAAGGCTCTCCTGGCTCTGACCTGACCCTCACATCTCCCCTCTCATTGTTCGGTGTCTGCAGAAAGTCACAGTGCAAACTGTTAACTTGGGAGGTTTCCGGCAGCCTCACTGAAGGGCCGGGCCTTTCCTCCCGGGGACTGGCTTCCAGTTGTAATTGTTTGGTCAGCATTGCTGAGGAAAGATCCTCGGGCCTTTTGTCAGGGCTTCAGAGCCTACTGCTTTTGCTAAACTCCTTCTCTGGCTGCCTCGAGGGAAAGGACTCAGGATGAACTCTGCACCTCTGGGACGATGGCCACAGGCAGCAGACCTGGAGCAACACCGCGTTAATCTTGGTGGAGAAGGCCGAAGACCTTTCTTGGGCAGCTAATTAAAACTTGACTTCAGGCTTCTTTTTTTTTATGTTTTTTTCCTGTGTTCCTGTGACATTAGCATATGCCTCTGCTATGGCGTTGATCACATTGTGTTGTCCTTTTATTTTATTTTATTTATTTCATTTCATTTCATTTCATTTCATTTCATTTCATTTCATTTCATGTCTTTTCCATCAGTTTTCCTCATAGACTCAAAGCTCATTAAGGATGTAGAAAAATGATCTGTTTCTCTTTGTGTTCCTGACACCTATGGAAACACCTGCATACACTGTGGGGTCTAAAATCTTGACTCGATGGGAACGCAGGGGTCATTTTACTGATTTTTAAGGCTAGGTACTCATTTATAGGTATTCCTTGGACTTTTTCTCTCAGGAATCAGGACTCGGTGTAGAAATTTGGCATTGTCATGTGGGTGACTTAAAGAATCCAGCCACTGAGGGAAAAGTACGTATTTAGTTCATGTGAAAAATAATACAATAATTAGTAGGTAATAATGCAAGAATAAACTCTGTGTTTCATGAACTCACAACTGTAAACCTGATTTTGTTCCAACCTCTGTGGTCTCATTCCTCCCTACAAGGAGCAGGAATCATGCTCAGGCAAGCTCCCCAAATAAAAGAATGCATTTAATCAAATGGAAAGCAAGTGACAGGGGAGAATTAATATAACTTGCATATTTGTTATTTAAATTTTGTCAGTAAATAGATTATTCCAGTAATATTTATTGGATTCCCATGATAGGCCTTGTGTTAGGCACTGGGGATAAAAACTGAAAAGACTTTGTCCTCATTCTCATGCTGCTCTCACATCTGAAATCGTTCATTTAACAAATATTTATTGAATGTCTACTACTGTTTGAAGCGGTGGGGAAATATCAGTAAACAAAACAGGCAAAATACATTGACTGTCATCCACAACGGGAATGTGAAATGACACAGACGTGAGCAATACTGTCATGTCTGGCTCTTGGCGAAAGAGCAAAAAAAAACAAAACAAAGCAAAACACAAATCCTGCAATAAAGCTCTAAACAAACACTATGTTGTGGCTTCCCCTCTTCCCATTTGCCGTTTCTTCTATTGTTCTTCTTACCCATCTTCCACTTTCTGGGGGTTGGGAGAGGATAGGGAGCTCTGAAAACTGGGCGTCATGTTTGCTGAGATTCCTTTGGGAGGCTAAGGTTGAAATATAAATAGTTCATACCATGTCTAAATCACTAATCAAGGTTGTGTCTACCTACTACATAAGCTGGTAAAAAGAAAAAGTTTGACTCAACTTTCTCACCCAGTTCCTGTGCTGTAGCAGAACCATTTTGGGGGGGAATTCAATCGCACATTTTTTTCTGATGTATATCTGCCATATCTTTTGTTTTTTCTGACTTTGCACCTATATTTATCCTTTTTTTGATCACCTATTTATACAGTGCAAGGTACTAGCCATGAGGGATACACAGGAATGCAAGACAAATAGTCTCCAGCTTTATGGAACTTACAGTCTCATTGGAGAGAAACACCAAATAATGAATGATGCAACGAATTCTTTAGTTACAATTTCCCTAATTGCAATAACAAGAATTACAGGTTGCTGTGAGAGGGGGCCTCAGGGTAGGGGGCTGGTGCTCAAGGGAGTCTTTAGAGTTAGCTAGGTAAAGATGTGCGTTGGAGGAGAGACTGGCAGAGGAACAGAGCATTCCAGCAAATGCAAGCCCTGTCGTTGCAAGAACTGTGGTCCCTTTTAAAGATCAGGGAGTGGGAACAGAAGAATGGAATGATACTGGTGGCATCAGAAAAGGCCAGGCCATGTAGGGGTAAGTAGGCAACTTGAGGGAGATCCATGAAGGGTTTTATTTATGCAGGAAACAGACACGATCAGGTTTTTGTTTCTTAAAAGATACCCCTGGCTGCTGGGTGGGGAATAAATTATAGGAGGCGACAGTGCAAGCAGGAAGAAAGGCTAGTGTGTTATTAAACTTGTCCAGGTGAGAGATTATAGGGAGCTGGGCCAAAAGAGAAGAGAGGGAAGTGTATGGGCGAATATGAGTAATATATGGGAGGTAGAGTGACTGACTGGGCATGGGGTATGAAGGAAAGGAAGGAGGCCAGAGTCCCAGGGTCTTAACTTGGGCATCTGGAAGGACCGTGGTGCCGTGCCTGATAGGGGGCTTAATTTGAAGAGAGGAAAGTGACAGGCTTTTTCTTGAGTAAGTTGGGTTAGAAGAGGCTGCAGCTCATCTTGATGGAAATGTCAGGGAAGCAGTCTAGAGGTGGTGGGGCAGGTGAGCATTTGGGAAGCATCAGCCTTGGAGAGGTAGATCACCCACGGAGAGAAAAAAGGGTGGGAAGAGAAGAGGGCCCTGAGGGTAATCAGTAAAGAGTAAGGATTGAGCTTATGTCTCATTACATGCCCGGCTCTTCTCTTAGACCTCAGCTTTAGAACCAGCACAGATCTGTGAAGTGAATGAACAAGTGAACAAATGAATGAATAGATGAATGAATGAATTTAATAGTTTCTTCAACCTGGTTTGTATTAAGAGAACTATAGTTTACATTTTGGCTTTGTTCCAGAGGTAGAGGGGAGATGCCTTTGTTTCTGCCTAATATAATTTTCAAAGTCCCTTCACAAATATTTTAATCTTCGGCTACGGTCATTTTTAGGTTCCCTAGTTTAAAAAGGACATTGGTACGTTGCATTGCTTGGGAGGAATGCAATTCTAGGAGGAAGATGACTAGGGGAGGTGCAGGCTGCTGGAGATGGTCCCCTAAAAATATCAATGGAAGGATAAGTGTGTGTGTGTGTGTTTCTGGAAGTAGAGAAAAGTGGGAAAGGGAGAGGATTTAGTAGCTTGCTATACTATACAATTATTTGAAGAGCTTCCATGTTGAACATGGAGTAGATATATTCTGCGTTGCACTGGAATCTAAAGGAAGACTAGGGTCCAGAGGAGATAGAACCTGGCCCCAAAAATATATAAGGAAGTGCAGTGGGTGGATTCATTAAGTTGAGAGTGGTTGGGAGAGTGGAGGTTTGTCGGGCGGAATAAGCACACGTCGCAGAGGCTCCAGTGAGAATTCTCGCACTGGCTTGACTTGGATATGTGTGGACTTTTTGTCCTTTAGATTCTGTGAGGTTATTAAGACTTCTGGCAATAGTCCCACCGTACAGCGAGGTATTGCTTCCACTGCCTTAAGTAATATTTTCTTGTACCTCCTCTCCACCGCCACCTCCCACCCCCCCAAAAAAATTCTAGAACCATGTCCATAGAATTTCAAGAAGAAATATTCTGGAAATTGGTTAATATCCTTGACTGTTAGAATTGTGTATGGTTGTGATTCTCTTTATATCTATTCCGGTCTCACTTAAGATGGCTGAAATGATTGATCACTGCCCTTCAGAGACTCATATATTTCCTGCTCTGCAAAATGTCTGCAAATTGCATCCTGACTTATGCAAGGAGAGCCTTCTCTCATCCCCGAGTGTGCTGTTTTTGTCAGCAGTGATGATTCAGAGGCTGTGATATCTTGGCTTACCTGGTTTTAGTTTCAGCTTTGTTAGGCCAAGTCTACATTCTCCCATCTTCAGTTTCTTTATTCTTAAAAAAAAAAAAAATGTAGCTGTTGCTGCTGATGGTGTCTACTTCCTCAGAGTTCAAGGTAGGTCTCCCATGAGAGAATTTAAAAGAAATTGCTACATAGTATCCCCACCCATCTGTGGGCTTCCTGATGTCAAGGATCATCCATCCCTTTCTTTCAGTGTCTAGTGCAGGATGTGACTCAGAGTCAACCATAAATGCTTATTCAGTGATGTAGCAACTGAAGTATCCACCGTATGCCTGTGGATGGCCGGATACTCCGGAATGAATGATCCAAGGAGAAGAATGCTCTGGGCCTATGGAGGAAGGATGATGATAAACTTAGTCTTTAATTCTTGAGAGACCTATGTTTGAATCTTAGCTCCGCTACTTACTTACTAACTCTTGGAAACTCAGACAAGTTACTAACCTCCCTGAACTTTGTTGTCCTTACTGAAAAAACAGTAATAATATCACCAACGTTAGTTAATTATGTGAAAATACCTCACCCAGTCCTAGAAACATTCTGGTTGTTTCATAAATACTAGTTGCTATTGTTACCATCTTTAAGGCTACCACCGTGTTGTCAGTTTTGCTGGTCACCTTTGCCTTCATGGAGGTAGCTTGATGTTCTAGAAATTGAGAGTAGACTAAACTTTGAGTGGATTCCCCCCAAACTGGTAAACTATCCCCCAAATTATGGCAACAACAATTTCCTGTTGGAGTGGTGCTATCTCCCCAACAGATTTAAGAATTCTATTAGGGATGGAGTTATTTTATGTGTATTTTTTTTTCTTATCTCCCTCTGACTTCGTTTAGTCTGAGACCCATACTGATTTTCTTTTTTCTTAAAAATTATTTATTTATTTATAATTAGAGAGAGGAGAAGGGATCGAGAAAGAGAGGGAGAGCGAAACAATGATGAGAGAGAGAAACATCGATTAGTTGCCTTTCATACTTGCCCCAACCAGGGACCTAACCTGCAACCTAAGCATGTGCCCTGACTGAACATCGAACCAGTGACCTTTCGGTTTGCTGGACAGAGCCCAACCAGCTGAACCACGCCTGTCAGTGCCACTGATTTTCTGGGCAGGGAGAGGTAAAGTTAACTGACATTCCTGGTTTTCCTTGCTGGAAGATTAGGCTCTTGTCCCAGGTTTATAATTAGTATCCCAAATACTGGATTGAGAAGTGTTGGCCAGAAGGGTAGAAGAACTGGCTAAATCACAGTCCTAAATGACCCCTGGGATTCTGGCCAAAGCCAGGGAACAATCTTTCTTGGAACTCCGACATCTGCTATTACTCAGAAAGCTTCCTGGTAAGTTAAGCCAATTTAATTAATCAGACCATTTTCTTTGGTAACTCTTGGAGTTTTTAATCCTTTGAGACAGCAGACAGCTCTGAGTTACTTAACTTACCTAGTCCTTTTCGATGCTTCTTCATGTTGTAGCTTTTAGTTTCTCTTCTCCCCAAGGTGAGCCAGTCAGATCCTCAGGAAGCAGAGGCTGAGTTGCAGTCAGGAGTGCAGAGGTTTTTTTTAGGAGGGGGAGGAGGGAGTGTAAATGCCTGTGAACAATAAAATGAGGGAGGGAGGAAGCAGGATTAGGCAAGGGAGAGCTTCAGACTGAGATGCAGATGTGACAGTCTCTACCAACACAACAGAAAGCTCTGGAGCGGAGAGAGATTGCCCATTAGAGGAATCCCACACTGGGCAGAAATGGCCAGGTCCCAGTACCCACCACGCTCAGTCCCGGGCTGGAGACTGCGGGGAAGGGCATCGCCTCAGTCCCAAAGCAGAAACAGATCCTGAAGGTGCTGTGGTTGGAGGCCGTCAGGGAATTGCACCCCCCGTGAAGGAGCCGTTTTTTCTAGAAGGCGTATCTGACTGGTGCTTGAGTGGAAACCACACCTGGAGACCAGTATGTATGTTTATGGTAGATAAACTCAAACGATTAGAGAAGCTGGCCGAGTGCCAGCATCTGGACCATTCAAGCCAGTTTCCTCCGTAAACATTTATATACACTTTCTGGATGCTGGTCACCCTGGTGGACAGCCTGCTTTGAGATACAGTGAACCTAGCAGGGAATGTTACTTCAAAGAACGAAAAGCCTCGCGGGTGAAATGCAAAGTGCGGACAAGCAATCATTTAAAAATATATAACTGGACAAGGGTCTAAGGAGAGGTGCAGAGAAGATCATTATAATAGCTGTTTGTTAGCTCTAGAATCCTCATGGTGGGGACCAGGTGTTTCCCACGTTGCCTCATTTCTTCATGAGGTGTGAGAATTACTGTTCCATTTTACAAACGGAGAAATGGAGATGCAGGAGGAGAAGCAACTCGACCACCATCACATAAGCAGTAGAAATCCTTCTCTCCATATCCTCCAGAGCGCTGAGGCCAGTGGGGTTCTTTCACCTGTGAACCTAATCATGTCACTCCCCAGCTCAAGCCCGTTGGATGGCTTCCTTTGTTATGGTGATTGTAATAAAAATATCTCCATGGTCTTCAAGGTGCTACCTGACTGACCTCAGCCACTTCCCCACACTCTTTTTTCACCGGCCCCCTCGCTCTGCACAAGTCATGTTGCCCTTCTTGCAGTTCCCCTCCTTTCTGTCACAGGCCCTTTGCACCTGCTGTTCCGTCCACAGTCACTCCTTGACTGGTAAATACTCTTTGTTTGCTTAAATAGCGCTAACTACTATTCGTAATGTCCCATTTACTTTTGTGGTCATTTGACGTTCTCTTGTCTCACTGCTCCATAAGGGTAGAGAATTATCCGTTTGTCCTCATTTTGCATTTCCAGCGCCTAGCAGAGTGCCTTGCCCAGAGCAGGTGCTCAAGAACTATGTGGAAAGGACCGATGTTCCAGTGTTTGAACTGAGGACATCCTGACATCACTGCCATGAGAAAGCAGAGTTCCTTCTAACTGGTAGTGAGGGAAAGTCCTCATGGCATTCTGGAGGAAGTCGCGTTGGAATCCAGCCTTTGAAGCAAGTTCTGTCTCTTTGTCCCAGGAAACAAGACAGGAAATCAGAACTTTAGAGTTGGAAGGACTGGGTCACAGAATATGGACAGCTGTCTTCTGACCTGCCCTGCTCCTGGAAGAAAACAGCTCATATAGTATCAGCCTTGTGAAAGAGCACCTACTGCCACATTTTCTTTGATCAAGGAGAACATTGGTTTGCTGGGGAGGGGGTAAGAGGGAGGGAGGCAGGACTGCTTTTCATTTCCTTTTCTGAGTCGTTTTCCAGGTGCTGAATCTAGGCACTCCACACCGGAGACAGGCCCTGCATTTGGAGCACTGGTGATTTGCATTTAATTACTGAGAATGTATCTCTCTTTTAAAATTGTAATGTTGCTTGTGGCATTAAAAGAAGTTCCTGTTGGAATGAAAACACCAAAAGCTTTAGAGTAAGTATCTTTTATACTGACCCTGTGGAGTCATCTCAAAATAGGTAGTTGATTTTCATAATGGTTTTGCAGTTACCTAAAGTGATGCCCTTTCTAAGTCTTTAAGGTCAAGGAGGACATCTTTGGTCAGATGCACAAGATAGAATTTTAGGAACAGCTTTGCTTTGATCCAAAGTCCCATAGAAGAGGGACTTTAAGAAAGAAAGTGCAGGAGGGCTCCCACTATTTAAGGATCTGACCATGTTTATCAGCCATCACCTGTCCTCACTGATGCCCAGCTCTGGTTCTTGTAACATCCAGGGTTTTCCCGCAGTGACAGATTTGATCATGGTCTCTTTCTAGCCTCTGAGTTTCAGAGACCAGAAGAAAGGGCAGAATAGGTTCCGCTAGTCCCTCTCTTGGAACTGGTGGTCCATTCTGGCTGGAGGCTCGGTTCCCTCCCTGATGTCTCATAGCTTATGTCATGGAAGGATATGTCCCCAAGATGCCAAGATGGTATCTTTCTAGCAGGAAGATTTCACAGGGAAGAGGCCCGGGTCTTCCTCTTCTCAGATTTCCAGCTTCAGATATATTTACAATTATTTGTTTAATGTGTCCTTTAAATCATTCACTTTTAAATTTAAGTACAATTATTTCTTAAAAAGCAACTTCACATAGTGGAAAACCAGTATCACTTCCCACAAATACAAAGTCAGTGTAAACATAAATACGATGAAGACTCAACTGGCTTTTCATTTGTAACGGGAGACTGCTGCCTACCTAGGGCTCTGAGCCTGAGGCCTGATCTCTGTTGAAAAGGGAGATTATCAAGTGTCGAAGGGTGTCTGGGATGTTTTTCCCTGAGGGCTTCAGAAAGGTCGAAACAGGCCGAAAGGGCGTGGATTTCTCACCTTGTGATTTGATGTTACTTAATTCTGTATCCTTGTACCACCTAAAAATTATTACTGGTAGACAGCCTTATGCTTGGGAAAGCATTCTATCCTTTTCCAGTAGACACTCTTGAATTGGTTAATTTCATAGATTCTTTGATTCTTGGCCAGGTTCAGGGGTCCCGGGAGGAGACTGATGTAGGAGACTGGTCAGTTTCAAGGAGTTAAAGGTGGATGTAGCAGGGTGGTGCATGGATGGTGAGCAGAAGGGGAAGTAAAAGGGGCAAGGTGTCTGTCACAGGTGGGAAGGAGGGTACCTGGCATGAGCTGGAATAGTGGAAGTAAAACCCATGACTTCACTGTTGTCCCTGGACTCTACTCTTCGGGGGACATTTGGGAAAGGTGATCTGAGGCTTGAAGTCTACCCTGACTTGAAACTTTTCTGAGTTCCTTCATCTCTTCTTATTGAGTCTAGATCTTTGCTGTTCAAAGTGTTCATTTCCAGCACCTGGCATAGTGCTTTGCCCATAGTAGGTGCTCAAGAACTGTGTTGAAAGGGCCCATCTTCCTGTGCTGGTGTTTGAACTGAGGACATCTTGACATCGCTGCCATGAGAAAGCAGAGTTCCTCCTAACTGGTAGTGAGGGAGAGTCCTAGTGGCATACCAGTCTGCAGACCAGTCAGCATAACCTGGGAGCTTGTTAGAGATGCAAAATCTGGCCCACCATCCCCCCAAGACCCAGCCCGTATTTTAACACTATTCATAGGTGATTTGTATGCAATTTAAAATTGAGATTGCACACTCATGATCATGCCAAGCTTAGTTACAGTAGCCCAGAGGAGGAAGCAACCCGAGTATCCATCATAGATGAATAATAAACACAATGTAGTATATGAGGTCTGTCCAGAAAGTATCCAGCCATGTACTATGAAAAATAGAGACATTTATTGAAAAAGATGCAAGATACAAGAGACATTGTACATAGGACAATGACACCACAGTCCCCTTCAAGTAGGCACCTTGGGACCTCACACAGTTCTCCCAGCATCTCTTCCACTGTTCAAAACACTGTGCAAAATCCTTTGTTGGAATTGCCATCAGCTGCCCCATCCTGTTTCCCTGAATCTCATCAGTGGTCTGAAATCTCTTCCCTTTCAAAGGTGATTTTAGTTTTGGGAAAGGCCAAAAGTTGCAGGGCACCAGATGCGAGCTGGAAGGGGACTGAGTTACCTGGGCGATTTGATGTTTCTCAAAAGAACTCTACACGAGACATGTTGCATAAATGGGTGCATTGTCGTGATGAAGCTGCCAATCATCAGTTGTCCATAGCTGCGGCCATTCCCATTGTATTACATCTCTCAGCCTATGAAGAACATTGAGATAGTAGCCGTTTGGCCTGGAGGGCTGTACTCCTTATGGACAACACCTTCCCAATCAAAAGCCACAGTTAACAAGGTCTTGATCTTGCTGCGACTTTGCTACACGTTCTTCAGGCATGAGGAACCAGACGACTTCCATTGGGATGACCGGGCCTTCGTTTCTGGATCATAGCCCTAGACCTACCATTCATCTCCTGTTAGGACCTTCTTGAGGAAATCTGGTTCATTGTTAGTGGTTGAATCAAGTCATTAGCAACTACAGCACGATGTTCCTTCTGCTCTGGTAGCGGAAGCTGCGGAATGAATTTTGCCACGACACGTTCCATGCCAAGATCCTGTGTCAAAATCTTGGACACAGTAGTCTTTGGAATCCCCAGTTCAGCTTCGCGTTCTTGTGCTGTCAGTCGCCGATCTTTGTTGACTGCAGCCTGTAGACATTCAACATTCTCAGGTATTCTGCCTAATGCAGGCCTTCTAGAATGTGGGCCACTTTCAACAGATTCTCAACTGTCTTTGAAGCATTTGTGCCCCATTTTTATTTGTGCTGAGCTCATTGCATCATCCCCAAAAGCCTTCTGAATCATCCAAACAGTTTCTGCAGAGTAATGTTCAAGCTTAATGCAAAACTTGATGAAGATTTGTCGCTCTACTCGCTCGGTCATTTAGAATGCGATGACCACCGTATACATGCTCACTCAATGGCACCCACTGACTAGTACGGTGAAGTCATCATTTTTCGCACATGCACATTCCAGTCCACCCACCTTGACTGCCAAGTTACATCGATGTTGCACAAACTGTTCTTGTTATATTAACAATGGCTGGACTTTTTCTAGACAGGCCTCATTGTATATAGACAATGGAATATTATCCAACCATAAAAAAGGAAGGAAACATGGTCACATGCTACAACATGGATATGTAGGACATTATGCTAAGTGAAATAATCCAGTCACCAAAAGGCAAATGATTCCACTTACGTGAATTATGGAAAGTTGCCAACTTCATAGAAACGGAAAATAGAATGGTGGTTGCCACAGTCATTCTGCAGGGAAGGGGAAATGGGGAGTTATTGTTTAATGGGTACAGAATTTCAGTTTTGCAAGATAAAAATGGAGATCCATTGCACAACAATATCAATATGCTTAACGCTACTGAATTGTAACATTTAAAAATGGATAAGATGGTAAATTTTGTTATGTGTTCTGTTCTTTACCACAATAAAGTACATTAAAAAGGAAAAGAGGAACACTCTTAATCACCTTAAAAATAACTGAGAAGCAGTACCGACTGTGGTTCCCAAAGTCTAGTGGGCGCAATGGCTCACTTGAAGGCTTGATAAGATACAGATTGCTCCTAGCTCAGGAGTGCCTGATTCACTGGGTTTGGATGGGGCCCAAGGATTTCCACTTCTAACAAGTTCGCAGGTGATGCTGCTGCTAGCTGGGGACTGGACCGTGAGCCACACCATTCATGAACCTCGCTGTGCGCTAGTCCAGAGGAAGCCAGGGTGTAATAATCCTCTAAGTGCTGCAGGAGGACCCGACCCAGGAAGCACATTCCAATCACCCACGGAACTTAAAAAAAAAAAACAACAAATACGGGGATACCTGAACCCCACACCCTATGAATCTGATTTTATTTTTCTGGGATGGAAACTGGACCCATATATTTAAAAAAAAACTGTATGCTTTGACATAAATCAAGTTTACAGAAAATTTGAAAGAATAGTAGAAAGAACCTATACACCCTTTACCCAGATTCACTAATTGTTCACATTTTACCTCATTTCCTTTACACATTTTTAGCAGGAATACCACTTTAGTGACATATTTTTACTGTTGCATTGCACGGGGAGGCACAGGACACAGAACATCTCTTGGTCCTGATATTGGTGATATTCATTTTGATTACTTGGTTAAGGTAGTGTTTACGGTCTCTGTTGTAAAGTCACAATTTTCCTCTTTGTAACTTATAAGTAATTTGTAGGGAGATGCCTGAGACGCTGTAAATACCCCGTTCCTATTCCTGACTGTGCTCACTGGTGTTAGCATCACTGATGTTTGCTAAACTTTGTTATTGCTTAGCTACATATGTTGGCATTCTGCTGTAAGGAAGAGTGTTTCTTTTTCCTTTATTTATTCATATCAGTATGGACTCATGATTCTCTATTTGCTTCAGTGGGCTATAATCCACTACTGTCGTTATTTATTTCAACACTTAAATTGTCCCAGATTTGACCAAGTAGCACCACTTCAAACTGGCTCTTGTGTTCTTTTGACTGTGCCTGTCTTAGTGAGTTTGAGCTGCCATACAAACTATCAGGGGCTGGGTGGCTTAAAGCACAGAAGTTTATTTCTTGTTACCGTTGTGGAGGCTGGAAGTGTGGGCCCAGGGCAGCAGCGTGGCCGGGTTCTGGTGAACGCTTTCTTCCTGGCTCGCTCATGGCTACCTTCTCGCTGTGTGCTCACGTGGCTTTTTCTCGGCATTTGCTCACTGGGCGACACATCGGTTCTCCCCTTTGAACCACGTCTCTCATTCCTGAAAGGAGAGAAACCAAACTACAAGAGCCCTATGGTGTTGCCTTGGTCAGAGCTCCCTAGGACTGTCCCCTCCCCGGAGTCCCAGGCCCCCACTCCCAAGCAAAGGCCACATTGTAACAAAGTATATTGGTTAATTATTGCTCATAGCACACTGCCCTAATATTCAGTGGCTGACAACAATTATTTTCTGTTATCACTAGCGCACGGGTGGATTGAGGGGAGTGGGCTGTTCTTTGCTGGACAAGCTCCTTGATGCTTCAAGCTATGGGTATGACCGGGCTTAGGTCCTCTGTGAGCCCTGGACTCAGGGTTACATTGGTGTGTTTGTACTGTGACTGAGGCTGAGAAGGCAGTGGCTGTCTGGGAAAATTCTTCTTGCGATAATAATTGGGGCTTTAGAGAACAAGCAGAAACATGCGAGGTCTCTTAAGGCCTAGTCTGAGAACTGGCACACTGTCACTTCTCTCTCCCTCTACTGACCAAACCAAGTCAAGCTCCTTTAATAAAAGGGACCACAGAATCACATGACAAGGGATGCATTAAGGAGTAAAGATTTAGGCTGAATCTCCCCACGAAGATGGAGGTGTAGGTAGATACATTTCACTTCCTTGCACAACCAAAAGAAGGATAACAACCAATTTAAAAAACAAAAAACAAAAAACAACCAGAACTGCCAGAAAATCAAACTGTATGGAAGTCTGACAGCCAAGGAGTTAAAGAAGATACATTCATCCAGATGGCGGGAGGGACAGAGATGGGCAGCCGGGGAGGAGAGGACGTGTGGCAAGGCAGTGGCTGACAGACTGGGCAGACCCACATTTGTGTGAAGATAAACTGGGAGGAACAACTGGGGACTGAGACAGACCACTCAATCCAGGGTTCCAGTGTGGGGAATAAAACATCAAAATCTCTGGCTGTAAAAACCAGTGGGAGATGCAGCAGCAGGAGAAACTGCCAGTATCACAGGAAGAGTCTGTTGTATGGGCCATGGGATCCTAGAACATACACAAGCTCACCAACCCGGGAATCAGTACCAGGGAAGCACCTGGAGGGATGCAATATGCTCGTGGGAAGCAGAGAAAGTGACTGAAAGTGGAGTGAGAGCTGTGCAAGTGGCATTGTTCTTCCTCTGACCAACCCCCCGCCACGTACAGCACCACAACACAGTGAAGTGGGCTGCCTCACCCTGGTAAATACCTAAGGCTCTGCCCCTTGCAACATATCAGGTGTGCTGAGACAAAGATATATTGTCCAAATGAAAGAACAGATAAAAACTCCAGAAAAAGAATTAAGTGATGAGGAGACTGCCAACCTCTTAGACACACAGTCCAAAACACTGGTAATCAAGATACTCACAGAAATGATTGAGTATGGCTGCAAAATAAAGGAAGAAGTGAAGGCTATACCTAGTGAAATAAAGGAAAATATACAGGGAGTCAACAGTGAAGGGAAGGAAACCAGGACTCAAATAAACCGTTTGGAACAAAAGGAAGAAATAAACATTCAACCAGAACAGAATGAAGAAACAAGAATTCAGAAAAATGAGAAGAGGCCTAGGAACCTCTGGGACAACTTTAAATGTTCCAGTACCCACATCATGGGGTGCCAGAAGGCAAAGAGGAAAAGCAAAACATTGAAACTTATTTGGAAAAATAATGAAAGAAGATTTCCCCAATCTGGCGAAGGAAATAGACATGCAAGTCCAGGAAGCTCCAAGAGTCCCAAAGAAGTTGGACCCAAAGAGGAGCACACAAGGACACATAATAATTACATTGCCAGAGATTAAAGATAAGGAGAGAGTCTTAAAAGTGGCAAGAGAAAAGCAGAGAGTGACCTACAATGGAGCTCCCATAAGACTATGAGCTGATTTCTCAAAAGAAACCTTGCAGGCAAGAAGGGATGAAAAGCAAAGACCTACAACAAAGATTACTCTATCCAGCAAAGCTATCATTTAGAATGGAAGGGCAGATAAAGTGCTCCCCAGATAATGTAAAGTTAAAGGCATTCATTATCACCAAGCCCTTATTATATGAAATGTTAAAGGGACTTATCTGAGAAAAATAAGATCAAAACTATGAACAGTAAAATGACAACAAACTCACAACTATCAACAACTGAACCTAAAAAACAAAAACAAAAACAAACTAAGCAAATAACTAGAACAGGGACAGAATCACAGAAATGGAGATCACATGGAGGGTTATCAAGTTGGAGGGTGAGGGGGGAGAGTGGGGGAAAAGATATAGGGAATAAGTAGCATAATTGGTAGGTACAAAATAGACAAGGGGAGGTTAAGAATGGTATAGGAAATGGAGAAGCCAAAGATCTTATGTGCACAACCCAGGACATGAACTAAGTGGGGGAGTGCTGCAGGGAATGGGGGTACTGGGCAGAAGGGGATTAAGGGGAGAAAAGTAGTGGGACAATTTCAATATCATAATTAATAAAATATACTTTTAAAAAAAGAATTAGGCTGAGAATTCAGTCTACCAAAAAAGGCTTCATCCCCTATTTTGATCCCTAGGGTAAACCCTAAAATAGCCAAGGACTATAGGTCTTAAATGTAAAGCCAACTGATGCTGATTGATTTAATGCAGGCACTTGAGTCCAGGTGCCAGTGCCAAATGGCGAATGGAAGAGTGACGCTGAATCTGAGCTGTGTGATTTTAGAAGCTGTGGACGCACTGGCATCTCCTGCTAGCCAGGGCTGAACTCAGTGGTCCAGTAGATGGGAAAATGTAATGAGAGACAGGACAGACACCTGCTACGTGCCTCTGATAGTTGAGGTCTTCTGACAGTCTGCTCTTTTCAAGACCAGGTAAGAAAATAAAAAGGATACAGGTACTGTTGGGACCAGAGTGCAGCTGGAAAAACTGCATCCCATCCCCGTCTGCCATTTTGACATGCATACCCTGTCTGCAGTGGGAGGAAACTGTAACTCTTAGTTCCACTTGCTTATCTTCCTTTTTGGGTCTCAGCAGGGTGAGAGGTGGCGTTAAAAATTACTTACATTTTTTTCAGTCCTTGAGATTTACTGAGAACAAGAGGTGGAGGGCCTAAGAGAAGTGACTCTAGAGTTACCTGCCTGATTTGGATCCTAGCTCCATTATACTAACTTGCCGTGTGATCATGCGCAGGTCACTTAACCTCTCTGTGTTCCGGTTTCCTTATCTGTGAAAGGGGGTAAAATAGAACTGACTTCAGAGGGTTGTTATAAGCATTAAATTAGTTAATATGTATCAAGTGCTTTGAACAGTGCTTGGAACATGGTAGATAGTTACCAATAGTTATTGTTATTTAAGGCCAAATAATTGAGAGAAAAAAAAAGTCCATTTCTACTAGTCTCTCTGGAGCAGAGAAGTTGCTTTATCGGACAAAGGAGGGCTCCTTCTGTTCCAACATTCTTGAGAAGAGGGAACTTACGAAGCTCCTGAAGACATAACCATCTTCATCCACCTCCTCCTCATCGCCTTGCAGACAAAGGGGATGCTGCTGTCCCCCGTGGTCTAACTTCTAACACAGGAAGGTCTCACGTGATGTTGCTTTTCTGCCGAACTGCTAATTTATTATTCAGGGTAAAGACTCATTTTCTCTGGACTTTAACAAGACTCCCTTTCCAGAACTGAAGAGATTAAAAATATATGCGTGTAACTATTGTGCTGACACAATTGTGCTGGTTTGTGTTACTTTTTTTAATGCTTCCTAAATATTGTTTGGGTAAGATTATTTAGAGAGAAAGAGGTTAAGCTGTCCCTTCTCTGACTAAACTCTTCTATCCCTCTTTGAAAGGATGAGGTTGATGATATAGCAAGCCACACAGTTGACTAGACTTTTGTGGGGGCTAGTGGGGGCTTAATTACTTTCTCTGTTTTTACAGCTTTATTGAGGTATAATGTACAAATCATGAGATTTACTCATTGTAAGTTCGATGATTTTTTTCCCCCACCAATTTACAGATTTTTGCAACTATCACCACAGGAGAGCTTTAGAACATTTTTATCACCTCTATAGAATTCCCTTAAGCCTGTTTATAGTCAGCCGTTGCTTCCGCGCCCAGCCTCTGGCAACCACTGGTCTGCTTTCTCTGTGTATAGATTTGTCTTTTCTGGACATTTCACACAAATGGAGTCATACAATATGTGGTCTCTCGAGTCTGGCTTCTTTTATATAACATAATGTTTTTTTAGATTAACCTATGTTGTAGCAGGTGTCAGTGGTCCGTACCTTTCTGTCAGCAAATAATATCCCATTGTATGCATGCAGAACATTTTGTTTATTCATTCACCAGCTTATGGGCATTTGGGTTGCTTCCATTTTTTTCTATTATAAATAATACTCTGATGAACATTCATGTACAAGTATTTGTGGGGACATAATGTTTTAATTTCTGTTGAGTAGATAACTTTGTTGAAACTGACAAATTGTTTTCCAAAGTGGCTGTACCACTTCACATGCCCATCAGCAATGTATGAGCATTTCAGTTTTTCCATATTTTGCCAATACTTGTTTTCTTTTTAAAAAATTTTTTGGAAGAATTTTTATTTATTTATTTTTGGAGAAGGGAAGGGAGGGAGAAAGAAGAGAGAAACATCAATGTGTGGTTGCCTCTCATGCGCCCCGCACTTGGGGACCTGACCTGCAACCCAGGCATATGCCCTGACTGGGCATAGAACTGGCCACCCTTTGGTTTGCAGGCTGGCACTCAATCCACTGAACCACACCATCTAGGGCAACATTTTCTTTATTAAACCTTTCTAATGAGTATGTGAGTGGCATATTATTGCAGTTTTAATTTTAAGTTTCCTAACGACTAATAATGTTGAGCACCTTGTCATGTGCTTATTAGCCATTCGTAGATCATCTTTGGTGAAATATCTATTGTCCTTTAGTTAAGTTGTTTGTTTTCTTATGATAGTGTTGTGAGAGGTGTTTATTCTTGATACAGGTTCTTTATCATATATAAGATCTGAAAAATATTTTCACCTAGTCTGTATACATAGGTACTGGACATGGCCCCAGGGAGTCTGTGGTCGTGATTGCCGTGCTAATGCTTAGGGAATCTAGTTCAAGGTGATAAGATGAACTTCTCGACCTGGGTACTTCTACTAGGGGCTCTGAGCCGGGGGTGTCTGAGCCAGCTGAAGTTGTATGCATAATTGTGTCTGCATGTAATTTCTCAAGGGAGAAGGTCCAAAGCTTTCATTAGTTTCTTAGTGAAGCATGTGATGTCTCCAAAACATGGGGGAACCACTGACGATGATGTTGATATTAGCAATAGTAAGTAAACTTTATTGAGTGCTTAAAAAATTGCCTATATGTGCCCTGGCTGGTTTGGCTCAGTGGATTTAGCACCAGCCTGCAAACTGAAGGGTAGCTGGTTCGATTCCTGCTCGGGGCACATGCCTGGATTGTAAGCCGCGTCCCCAGTTGGGGGCATGTGAGAGGCAACTGATCCATGTATCTCTGGCACATTGATATTTCTCTCCTTCTCTTTCTCCCTCCCTGCCCCTCTCTCTAAAAGTGAATAAATAAAATCTTTTAAAAAATGGCAATATGTGTTGAGTATATTACATAGCTTATCTCATTTAATCCTTGTATCGGTCCGTTTAAGTTTATTTATGCTGCAGTAACAAACAACTCCAAAACCTCCATGGCTTACAGAACAAGGGTTTATTTCTTTCTTGCAGTTTATGCTAGGTTAGTGGTGGCTCTGCCACATATCTCAGGGCCATGGTTCAGGGTGAAGGAACAGTTCCTATCCGGGTCATTGCTACTTGCACAGCACAGAGAACAAAAGTATAGACCAGACGTGAATCTGAAAGGTTCTTCTTGGAAGTGGCACACATCACTCCCACTCATATTCCACTGGCTCTGAGCCTGACATCAGTGGGGACCCCAGTTGCCCAGTGTGGAGGGATCTGGCAGAGAGGGGCAGTGAATAGTAGAACAAGAGTATAATCTATTAAAATACTTATAAAAATCCATGAGGTAGATCGTGGTGATGATTATTTTTGTTCATCTTTTACAGATGAGGAAATTGAGTCTCAGAGAAATGAACTCCCCTCCAGTATTGAGTCCAGGATTGAAGTGGGTCGGTCCGATCCCCGAGCCTGTGGCTTTAGTCACGGCATTTCACTGACTTCCGCTGGTTAAGCAGCTGCGGGCTTCTTGCTCCTCTTGTCCCACCCTGCAGCTCAGGCAATCCAAACACACCCGTCTCTTAAAGCTTCACCAATCTCCGATAACGCTCCAGAGAAAAACCACTTCCCTAGCTGGATTCCCCGTTTTCATAGTCTCCAGCCTTGCGATTCATTCTGGAGCACCCAGCTAGGCATTTGTTTGGCAGGATTTCTGTTTGCTAAGAGCTTACCATTCGTGCCATGGTGGGAATGTGCTGGGTATTTTTAGAGCTCGGCAGCCTTGCAGTGCTGCCTGCTTTTCCCCGCGGTCTGTGGATTAACCCAGGAGTGGCATATGCCTACGCGTTGCCTGCCTGGTCCTGGTGCACAGTCCTCTCTGCTGTTGAGAAAACAGATTGTCCCAGGTAGATATGTAGCCAGGTTTTTTTTTTTTTTCCTCTGCTTCCCTCCTCTTCTGAACTGCTCCGCCCCTTTGTATGGTGCAGCTTCTTCTGGGAACCCACCATGATTTTGCAGCTGTTTCTAAGCCAGTAAAAATGATGGGATTTGCTTAGTTGCAGTTAAGTCTAGCCAGGAAGCGGCTGGCTCTTGCCGCAGATGTCTTCCGTCTTTGCAGCTTTGCCTACCCTCCTGGGCCGGCGGACTGCACATTTCCTCCTCGGGAGTGAGAGGATTCTGAAGGCTCAAGAAGCGATGATTTTTTTCAGAATCATTGTTTCTCCGAACTCGTTTTCAATGTGTATCAAACACTCTCATGGCCCAGAAACTGATGGCAGTGTCACTGTGAGGCATGTTGGCTTGGCTTTGCTTATTGTTGCAAGCTTCAGGTAAGGACTAGCAACATTGCAATTAGTTGTGTAGATGTTATGAATCTTCGTGGAAGGAAAACTGGAGATTTGCATGAAAAGGTACTTAGAATATCTGGAAGCACTAACTATGGTGATCTAATTTAAGAAATACTTCTTGAGTGCCTACTGTGTGCAAGGTGTGGGATTTCTTTTCCTGCAGTGGTTACGACATTCCAAAAGATACCTGGGGAGCAGATAAGCACATCCCCGAATATAATCTCCAGCATACATTTACAGGATGTGACAGACATTAAGTTATTCATTCATTCATTCAGTCAGCCAGTCAGTCAGTCAGTCACTCACTCACTCATCCTAGTGTTGTGGTTAAGAGCATAAACTTTGGAGTCAGGCTACCTGAGTTCAAAACCTTACTCTATAACTCACTGACTATATGACAGCACCGGTGACTGAAATGCTCCACGTGTCAGCTTCTTCCTAGATACTATTTGCAGCACTTAACTCACAGAGTTGTTGCATTGATTAAATGAGCTGATAGACATACAACACTCAGAAGTTCCTGGTGCATAGGAAGCCCTGTCAAAGCATTGGCTCCTCCTCCTCGTATCATTTGTTCAACAGATATTTATTGTGTCCCCCGTTACCAAGTTCTGACCTGGGTCCTAGTTACAGAGCAATGAGGCAAATCCAAATCCTTGCCCCTGGGACGCTTACATTTCAGAGGATGGAGGCAGAAAATAAACAAGTAAAAGTATAATGCATCAGCTGGTGATTAAGGCTTGGAAGAAAAGTACCGAAGAGATTCAAGGCAGGCTCTAGAAAAGCCAGATGAGGGAGAGATTAATTCCTAATGAGCAGAGATGATGTGACCCTCCCCAGAGGAGGCGACATCTGCTGAGTCGAAGATGTAGTCCTGTGCGGCATGCGCACAACATGGAACCCTGAAATGAGCTTTTGCCAGGGCATTGAAATACTCTTCCCAGGAGGCCTGTTTGTCATATCTCCCTTCTTCTTATTTCCTAGAAATAGGGATCTTAAATGAGGTCAGAAACGAGGGCTTATTTCCGGTCTCGATGACCTTGGTGTCAGGTTCCGGGAGGTTCCGGGAAGGCTTTTCTCCCAGCGGCGGATTCCAGGAGAGGACTCCTGCAGAGAAGGGCAGTGTCAGCAGAAGCGGTTTCCGAAGGCGCTTGGTGTGTCTGCGGGACAGAGTGCAGACGAGGGAGCAGTGGAAGACGAGGGTGAAGAGGTGGGTGGATGGGGATCATAAGGGGCTGTGCAGGCCTTTCTCAGTAATTCAGATTTTTATCTTGACAGCATTGGGCAACCATGCAAGTGATTTCTCAAACAGAAGTGTTCCCTGATCAAACTGCCTTCACAAAAATGTTACGACTTACACCCACCGATAGTTTAGCACTTCAATACTGCCTCACAATGTTCAGCCCCACCTCCCGGCAGCCAGGCAGGTGTCTCATGTGCATGAGCACCCCCTGGGGGCTGCGGTGGAAAGACTGGACATAGGGATTGTTGTGTCTTGCACGCGTGTCAGAGATTTGCACACCCAGAACCAGCTCCCTTCTGTTTTCTCTCCTCTAGCTCCTGCAAATGCCAAATTGTGGGAGTTTCTTCTTCCCTGAAGTTGTTTTTTTAGGTTTGAGACTCAAGTGTTTCTTTTGACAACCTGGTGTTTCTTTTGTTGTTGTTGTTGTTTGTTTTTCCTGTCAAAGAGCAACTTGTTCCTCCTGTGCTAACAGAATCCTCTTTTCCTTAACTCTTAGAGGAAGCTTACCTAATCAAGCTGTGGTCAAGTCAGCCCAGGGTGCCCATGGAGGCCTTTAATTTTTTTAAAAAAGAGAATGACAAGTAAAGGAAATGGGCCAGCTACGTTTTGAAGTCTTTTCTGTTTTATTATTATTAAAGGAGGCCCACGTAGAGGAATGTCTAGAGCTAGTTCCTCATTTTGGTACCAGTGACGTCATTCCCACCTTGACCTCTTTAGGAATTGTTGGTTTGGGGCAGGTGTATTAGCTGTCTGTTGCTGCGTGATAAATCACTCCAAACTTAGTGGCTGACGCCTACTTATTATTTTACAGATTTTGTGGGTCAAGAGTATGGTCATGGCTTAGCTGGGTTTTCTGCTCAGGGCCTCACAAGGCTGCCCTCCAGTTGCGGGTCAGGGCCCGGGGCCGGGGCCGGGGCCTCAACCGAGGCTCAGGTGCTCTTCCAAGTTCACATGGTAGTTGGCAGAATTCATTTCCTTACAGCTGTAGAACTCATAAAGACGTCCTGTTCAAAAGAGCAATGGACAGAGAAAGAGAGAGAAAGAAGAGAGAAAGAGACTGACTCCTGTTTCTTCCAGCCCCTGTGAACAGGGAAAGTGTAAGTCCCCTTTAAAGCACTCACCTGATGAGGTCAGGCTCACCTAGGATAACCTCCTGGGTGCTTAACTCAAAGTCAAGTGATTAGGCTCCTTCATAACATCTGCAAATTTCTTTGCCTTTATCATATGACATAACATAATCACAGAAGTGATATGCCATCATATGCACAGGTTCCTCCCATCACCACGGGGTGGAGATCATTCGAGGGCATGCATTACGGGGAGGTCATCTTAGAATTCTGCCTGCCTCAGCCGGTAACCCGGATCTGAGAGAGCTTATGGCTTGGAGAACAGCTCTTTTCCAAAGCCCTCTCATAATTCCATTGTAAGAAGAGATGGAGTGTGACCATCCAATATTTTGGAGGTCTCAAGTGCTAGTGAAGTAGAACAATTAGATACAGGAGAGGCAGCTGTTGTTTGCAGAGCAGGTGAGAGTCACCTATTTCTGGCTGGCTTTGTTAGGACTGGTTTCTGTTGGATGAAATAGACCAGTGACTTTGTAACCCTGAGGAACAATAAGAGTTCTGGAAATTGACAAGGTCTGGAAGTGAAGCTAACGGTAGGCCTCCTGATTCTGGGACTTTTCCTCCTTGGTGCCATTGAGTTTGTTATTTTCTGTTCATGGGTCTCAGTTTCGCTCTCTGAAAAAGGAAAGTGTAGAGTCAGGAGATCTCTGAGGTCCCTTACTCATGTTAATATCACTCTGTGACCACAGATCTAGTGACTCCAAGCCAGTGGACGTCACCTTTGGAGCATGTGCCAGTTAGGAAGCAGACAGGTGGGGGGAGATACTTCAGAGCACATCTCAAGTATGTTTCCCTTTGAAAACAACCAGTCGTAGGTAGATTCTGTCTTTATGAAGGTAGAGAAACCCTCTAGGCGTAGAGAAGTTCTATTACTACTTAAAACAGTTTCCCATTGTATTTGAAAATAGCAGGAACTCAGGCTTAGGGGCCACCTGGTTCACGGGGCTTGCTTTCTTAATGCCTCAATCGTACTTTTAATCAGAACACATTTCGAGCATTAATCTTCGGTGCTTGTTCCTGCCATTTCCAGCCACTTGACACCTTTTCATAAACAAAATGACAGTTTGATTGAACGTGGTTTTTAATTAAACTGCCTTCACTTGGAGCAACTTTTTGGGAGCATATGTGAGGAGCCGCACTTCAGAACTGCAAGCTGCGGCTGACTTCTGAGAAACGCTGCCAGGCAGTCGGGGAGAACAAAGGAAACCAGGCAACTGGAATCAAGCAGGCGCCCCAATCCTGTGCAGAAACCCCGTTCCATCCCAACTCACTGTCCCTTGTAATAAGTATACGAAGGCTCATCAGTGGGTGCAGATGCCCCACACGGAACCCGGGACATACATATGGAATCTTAGAAAATTGCCCCACAGTGGCGGTTTATATTATTGGCATTTAAGCTGTTTGTGGCGTGTCACTCCTTCCACAGTTGAGACTTTGTGACAAAATATAATAAGACCACTGTTATTCTGCCTTCAGGCACAACTCAAGAGTTTTATGAGCAATGGTGAACTCTGCAGTACAAGACCTTTCAAGATCTTAGAGTCTCACAGGGAGGTGGAAATGTTGCCGGGAACAGAACAAAGAAACTGGGAATTGAAGAATAGGCTACCTGAGCATGGAGGGTGGAGATGTGGCTGGGGATAACCTCACAAGCTCTTCGGAGGAATGTTCATACCAAAAGCAGGACAGTGGGCATAGGACAGTATTTGGCCTCCTTGAGGTGGGCATTTGCATGGTGAGTGGATCCCAGGCATTCTCATCTGGATACAATGCAAGGATGCCGGCAGGGGTGAGGCTGTTTTAAGTAGCATCAGGTCAGAACCCACCCCTCTCTTTGTGTTCTGGGGTTCTGTGGAATACAGATCTACCCTGATAAATAGCTGCTGCCTGGGAGAAATCCATCAAGCCTTCACCCTCTGCATGACTCATCTCCCTGTGGCAGGCGGTGCTCAGCTTCCAAGAATAGCCTAGCCTGAGGGATCCAAGCTCGGAATCCCTTCCAACTTTCAGGGCTCTGAAGTTGGGCGCCCACAGAGGTCTGTGCTTAGGTAACGGGGTGCAGATGGCTTACTGTTTGCAGAGACAGTGGCTAATAACCATCTCCCTTCCACCTGTCTTTTCTGCAATATTCCAGGAACACAGAATTCCAGACTGGATCACATTGCTTACAAAGGAAGCCTATTCACAAGGAGGCTTAACAAAGTAAGATCACTGCATTTCAGTTGCTTAAAGATAATCAGGAGGCCCACTCATTCATTTATTTGCTCACACAACAAATATTTTCTGACTGCCTTGGAAGTGAGAACCACAACAAGAAATTCAATGGGGATCTTGCAGAGGTGAATCAGACCTAAGTGCTAAGCCCGGAACATACTCTCCTATACTGAATCCTGGCCATCAGGCGGAGGAATGATAAAAATAAGAGCTGGTGCTTACTGAGCACCTACTATAGGCTACGCTTTAAGCGCTTCACACGAACTAAGTAGATTGACCTTCACAACAGTTCCACAAGTGAGGTTCCATTATCAGCCTCATTTGCTAGTTGAGAACAATGGCAAACACAGAGAGCCAGCTCAGAGAGGAACCTGGTGAAGCTCGTACAGGTCGGTAGGTAGCTGTGTCCGGAAATGAACCAGGGTTCTCCGATATGGACCACTTAAAAATCACGATGTTGATGCCATTCCCTCATCATAGCGATCTTCTGTCACTTCTTCCCAGAACGTACCGAGCTCTTTCTGTCCCCAGGGGCTTTGCGTGTCCCTCTGCCTGAAACATTATGGCGCTGGCTCTTTCTCATCCTTCAGGTCTCAGCTGTGGGACCAGCTCTTTCAGAGGCCTTCCCTGACCACCTAGTAAGTTCTTTCCTCTTATTCTCTAGCCCAACGTTTTATGTCCTTCATAGCCCTTATGATGGGACAGTTCCATGTTTGTGTACTTTTATCCATATGCCCCTCTGCACCAATCCCCACTAGAATTTAAGCTCCCGAAGGCATGGACCTTGTGTTTCTTTGCCTCCATGTCTGCAGCCTGTCACACGGTAAGTTCTCAAAAAATGTTCACTGGGTGCTCAGAGGTGGGACAGGGGCAGACCAAACCTCCAGCATTGTTGGTGCCTCGCTGTTAGGATGGATGAAGTCGTGAACAGATGGCTGTGTGGCTGTTGTTATTACTGTCATTACCATGGCTGCTGAAGAGGAAGGACACCGGGGACTTAGAAGGCACAACAGGAAATTCAGGGTTACAATGCAGAACCAGCAACCCAGTCAACGGTTGCCCCTTCCCGGGGGTGGGGGGCGTGTTAGTGGGAGCTACACAGTCCACAGATTCTGCATGGCTAACAGGGGTTTCGGCTTCCCTACAGCTCCCGCAGCCTCATCCCGCCTCATAGTTTCTCCCCTCTGTTGAAGGGGGCTGTGCCCTTGGTTCCCCGCAGCTGCTGCAGGCAGAGAAAGGGAGACGATCGGGCCTGAGGTGGTGCTTCTGCAGGGCAGTGGTGGTTGAGCACAGGATTGATGCAGGCTGTATTCCCCTTGGGGATGGCACCCTCTGGCCATGGTTCCCCTCCCCCCCCAGGAACTGGGGAGCCATCAGATGTTTCGAGAACCCCCTGGTCCTGTTGGCTGCCTCCCCTTTGATTTTTTCTCCTATGCCTTGCTTCACACGCCACCGGTATGTACTAGTAAGAGGACTTTGTTCTAGAATGTTCTACTGGCATGGCCTGTGAGTCTCTCTTTGTTCCCCTGTGAAAGGGGGACCATGACGGCTGATGGCGTGGTCATGAGGATTAGGTGAGGCTGCTGTTTCCTTGGCTCAGTTCTGGGCACTTGGCTGGTAAAGTCCTCCTCTCAGTAATGACAACAAACCAACAACACCTTATGTTTAATAAAGATGTTTCAGGCATTGGGCTAAGCATTTTATCATTATTGTTGCCATTAGTATTATGCTATTAAAGTTTTCCAATCCTAACAGCTTTATTGAGGTGTGATTGACATGCAATAATCCGCACAACTGGGTAAGTGTTGACATGGGAGTATACCTGTGAAACCATCACCACAATTCTATTCAGTCTTTATTGCAGTCCCATTTTACAGACAAGGGAACAGGTTCAGAGAGATAAATACCTCATCCTGGATCCTGTGGAGGGCCAAGAGCAGAGCTGTGTGACCTGGGCCTGAGCTCCTAACTGTGGCACGAACTGCCTCCTGCTGTAGTGAACACCGTGTTTCCCTGCTCGGCAATGTCAGCGGATGCTCACACCTGCCTTGCAGGTTTGCAGAATCTAAACTGAGAAACAACCTAGTTGTGTTAATTGGTCAGCTTACCCAAGGTGAAACTCTTGCCCTGCCATCTTCAAGTGTGGAAGATGTCACTGAGCTCGCTTAACAATGGGATGAGCAGTTCTGGGAGGGGAGAGGGCAAGTCAGGGCGCCGAGATTGACGGTGTCCAGTTTTCCAGTTGGGGGAATCTGTGGGCTGGGTGCATCCAAAAGCCAGAGGCCGATTCCAATCCCCATGGGAATGTTTTGGAAACTCTTACGGGTGTTATTAGATATGGCAGCCCAGTTGCCCAGGGCCAAGGGATGTTGGGTATACGTGGAGGTGCGAGAAGCTGCCAAGACGTGAGACTTGGTGCCTGTCCAGTTAGCTTCCCTTCTCCCCAAAATCCCACGCTGTACTTCAGTTCGGTCAAACTCTTGACAGCTTTGGGATGTTTTCCTTAGACCCCATGTGTTTTCTTGGACTGTCTCTTCTCCTGAGCTATGTTTTCTCCATCTGCTTGGCATGTTCATTCTATGTAGTCACACTGCCTGGTTTAATTCTCACTGCCACTGCTTACTAGCTGCCTGACCTTGGAGAGGTTGATCTCAGGGCTCTCCGTTTCTTCAACAGGGATGGTAATAGTGCCGACCACATGTGTTTATTAGGTGCATTGCATATGGCAACACATTATGGATGCTTTGCACGATGCATGATGCCAAGGACAGAGCAGAGCATGCAGTAAATGTTTGCTGCCAGTGTTTTTGTTGTTGTTAATACCACATATTTGCCTAGATGCTCCCTCTTCATAGGCTAACCTGTCCTTTCACCTTCTCCTCCTCCTCCATCTGACTATATTTTTGCTTACCCTTCAAGATACTATGTTCTCCAAAAGCTTTCTCTGACATGACCTACGCTTTGGGATAAGATTCTGTCTTCTGGGGCCCGTTTATGCATTCTTCCAACAAATGTTTGTTGAGCAACTACTACATGCCAGGGTAATGAACCAAGCAGACAAAAATCCCTGCCCTTATCACGCTTCCATTTTTCAGTAAGGAGAGGAAGAGGCAGAAGATAAACAAGATCAATGTTTGAAATATGTAGTAAAAAGTAGTGACTATTATGGAGAAAAATAAATTAAGGAGGGAGGTTTGGGATTTGTCCCATTTTAAGTCTGTTCTTTCAGGGCCGTTATCAATAGTCTCAGAAATATCTCACTTGGGATGATGATGTGTTCACCTTAGACACAAGGAATGTCAGAGACGAGGCTATGATTTTAAATGTGATGTCAAGAAGGTCCTGGCTGAGAAGATGATATCTGAATAAATATCCAAAAGATGTGAGGGTGTGGGCCATCCAGAAGAACATTCTTAGAAAAGGGAACAGCATGTGCAAAGGCCCTGAGGTGGGGGCATTTCAGGTGTGTTTGAGAAACATTAAAGAGGCCAAGGTGGCTTGGGAAGGAAAGGTAATGATGGCAGAAAGGTAACCAGAGACCTTCAAACTGTAAAGGGCCTTTGGGGACGGAGGGAGGGCTTGCCTGGGAAAACGTTACAGAGTTTTGGGCACATAAGGGAGGTTGCCTAACAGGGTCATCCTTGCTGCTGTATTGACATGGGGTTGTAAGAGGGCACAGGTGGAAACAGGGGTAGTCATCTGGGGGAGAGGTGACAGTGGTGTGAACCAGTCTGCTAGTGGCAGTGGTGAGAGTGTAGGGTGGCTTTGCTGAAGTATGGGATGTGAGGAGTGAGGAGAAGAGAGGAGTCACAGGTGCCTCCACAGGGTTTGGCCCGAGCAACTGGAAGGCTGGGGCTGCTGTTGACGGAGATGCCTGTTTTCTATCACTGCCTTCACAAATCACCACAAATCTAGTGGCTTAAAACACATCCATGTCTTACGTTCTGGTCCTGGAGACCAGAAGTCTGACCGGCCTCACTGGACTAAAATCAAGGTATTGACAGGATTGTATTCCCTCTGGACGTTCTGGGGGAGAATCCATCTATTGCCTTTCCCGGATTTTAGAGGCTGCCTGCCTCCCTTGGCTTGTGGCTCCTTCGTCCGCCTGCAAAGCCAGCAACAGTGATTTCTCCGTGCCTTTCTCCTGCAGTCGCATCTCCTTCCAACCAAAGCCAGAAATGTCCTCTTCCTATAAGAACTCTCGTGATTTTATTGGGCCCACCCAGATAATCCAGGATAATGTTCCCATCTTAAGATCTTTCACTTAATCCATCTTCAAATTCCCCTTTGCCATGTGAGGTAATGAACTCACAAGTCCAGGGAGTAGGATGTGGGCCGTTTGGGGTTCATGACTGTGTGAACCCGCACCTACATCAAGGTGGAGGTGCTAGGAGATGGTCGACTGTTTGAGTCTGAATTTCAGGGAAGAGCCATGGCAGAAGCTACAGCTTTGGGAGAGCACTCGACTTTTCCAGACACACTTTGCATTTGTTTGGGCCCTGTGGGTCTTTCTTCTCCAGACTACGAGTGCCATGAGGGCAGAGCCATGGCTTTTCTGCTTAGAATTTCTCAGAGCCGCACCCCAAAGAGTTTTCCGATGACCCTGTGACATGAACATAGTTTGAAACCAAATTTACCTCTTAGTAAGGAACAGGATCTAGGTCCCGGCTCTCAGGGGGTCAGTCACTGACACTTGCCGTCTACCTGCCTAGCTGCGATGGTGGACCTCGTGAGAGCTGATGGCAGACCGTCAGCCCGCCGAACCCAAGCCCTAGCTTCCAGGTCACCAGCTTTGTCACTCTGGATATGAACTTGGCTCATGGTTTGGGCTTCTGCTGGACCACTTTAGCAGATGTTGTATGTGAACATTCTCCTGTGGATGGTTTTTGGGTGGAGGCCCAGTCCTGCAGCCCACTGGATCCCGTTGTGAGCTAATTTGCAAAGCTTAGCCGTGCCTAACACACCAGAGAGGCTAAGTAAACACAAGCCATAATAGGATAGACTTCCTACCAGTGACTCAGACAGACCTGTGGGGGTGGGATCCTGGACCCACTTTGCTTACTGACATCCCAGGCTCAGAGATGATCTCGTCAGCCCCGCGTCCAGGCATGAGCAAGTTTATAATGTTTCTGGGCCTCGGCAGGCCTCACAATAGCATGTTGTTTATTTTTACAGATGGGGCTCAGCGTGAACTTCTTCACATTGTAAAAGGGAGTAGATTGAATTCTCTCACTGTCCTTACAGAAGCATAGTGACTAAGAATAGTTTTCAAAGACCCTCCATCTGGGTTCCGTGCCTAGATTTATCTGCACTAATTATAGGATCGTAGACAGGTCATGCCATCTCTCTGGGTCCTGATTTCCCAATCTGATTGCGTATGATTTTTGGAGACTATAATAACCAACACTTATTAGATGTTACTCTGTGTCAGGTACAAGATAGGATTATTTTTCCCAATATGCAGAAAAGGGAACTGAGGCACAAAGAGTTAAAATGACCAGTGCAAATCCCACAGCCAGCAAGGTCAGGGCTGAGGGTTTTTTTGTGGTCGTTGTTCAATTTTTATTGTGCTAAAATGCACATAACACAAAATTTACCATCTTACTCCTTTTTAAGCGTAGAGTCCAGTGGTGTGAAGTACATTTATGTTGCTGTGCAACCATCGCCACCATCCATCAAACTTTCATCTTGCAAAACTGAAACACTGTACCTAGTAAACACCAGTAAACACCAACTCCCCATCTTCCCTCTCTCTAGCCTCTATTTATTTACCTACCTACCCACCTCCTCTCCCTCCCTCCCTCCCTCCCTTCCTCCGTTATCCTCAGACATTGTGGCAACCTAGGAATCTGTGAGCACGCTGCTGGCTCCGGGGGTCAGGAAGAAAAGACCAGCCCTCTGTGCTTTGTCAGGTTCCAGCCTCGGGATGAGAGGGAAGGAGGGAAGAGGACACCGGGCTGCCACTTTAGTGGCCACATCACTTCGCCCAGCTTGAATCTCTTTCCCCAGACCAACCTCGAGTAAGGTCAGCATGTGATGAATGGGTCCTTTTGAATCTTTAGAAGGCACCAGTTGAGAAACGATAAGCAGGAGTTCCGCTGCCTGTGAGCCTCCACTGCAAGTGCCTTCCGTCTCCCCCGAGGGGTCAGGAATGCTCAAGAATTACCAAGTCTTGTCCCTGAGTTTCCTCAGCCTGGCTCTGCCCCTGTCACAGCTCATTTTCCTTTTGTTTTTTCACAGCCACCTTGATGAAAACCAGCTTCAGGCTCTTCCTGCCCCCAATTCTAGAGGGTCTCCACCTTCACTGTGTCAGAACCGCTTAGGAAGCTTGCTGTTAAACTTTCAAATTCCTGGGCTGTTACCTAGAGATACTGAGTCAGAGTTTCTAGGCATAGGACCCAAGGATGTGCATGTCTAACTCGATCCATGGGTGACTTGGATGCCAGGCACCCACAGACTACGTCTGGAGAGGCACTGTTGTATTCTAGAAGCCCGCTCATCCAAATGCATCCTGAGAGCCCAGAGAGGGTGAACCCTGTGATTCTCGAATGTGGCTGCATGTTATAATTACCTTGGGAACCTTAAAACCTCTTGATGCCTGGCCACACTGCAGCCCAGTCAAATCAGAATCTGAGTGTGGGACTCCCACACTGGTATTTTTTAAAAGTTCTTCAGATGGCTCTAAGGTACAGCTAAAAGTGAGAATAAGTGGTTCTAAAACCTGTCTGGGACTGGCAGCCATAAAGTTATACGTGTTGATCCCCTTTGCCAAGCCTTCCAACCTACTCAAGTCAGCTAGAGTTGGGAGTTTATGTCTTCTCTCTCTTTTTTCATTTTATTTTTAAGAGAGAGAGAGAGAGAAACATCAATTGGTCGCCTCCTATATACCACCCGACTGGGGACTGAACCTGCAACCAAAGCACATGCCCTGACTGTGAATTGAATTGGCCACCTTTCACTTTGTGGGACGATGCCCAACAAACTCAACCATGCTGGCCTGGGCTCTCTTCTCTTTTACTGAGCTTCGTTGTATTCTTTATTTTCATGCTGCAAACTGAGGGCACGGAATTGCAAAGGGTACACAAACCTCCAAGTTCCATACAGCAGGGCTTGGCTAACCATGCAGGTCATCGCCTGAGGAATCTTCTCTTACTCATGATGGTGCTAGATTGACCCATACTTATTGAGAGTCACTGACTGGTGTTCCAAGTCCCCAGATGAACGGGTTATCACTTTTTGATCATGACCCTGTGGCACCAGGGTCTTTCTGAGAAAGATTGTTTGCAAAGTGGCCAAGAGTGTGGACTTTGGAGTCAGCCTATGTGGTTTGAATTTTAGCTCTATCACTTAGGTGGGCCAGCTACTGGTCCTTCCTGATCTTTTGTTTCCTCATCTGTGCAATGAGGATACATAAAAATACTAAAGAACTGTCTTAAGCAGATGAGTGGCTAAAAAAATATGATATATATACAACAGAATAATAGTCAGCCTTAAAAAAGAGGGAAATCTGGGCCCTGGTCAGGTGACTCAGTTGGTTGGAGTATCATCCCATACACCAAAAAGGTTGCAGGTTCGATCCCCAGTCGGGGCGTGTATGGGAGATAACCAATCAATGCTTCTCTCTCTCCCCTCCTTCCTCTCTCTCTAAAATTAAAAAAAAGAGAGAGCATATTCTCTGACGAGGGGAAAAAAAGAAAGGAATTTTGCAATATGCGACAACACAGGTGAACCTGTAGTGGCATTTTTTTTTTAAATGAAAAAACATCTTTTATTTTCTCTGGGCCCAATCTAACCATACCTTATGGTCACAACTTTTACAGGAAGGCTACCAATTCAGCAAGCCATTCCCCCCTTCTTTCTTCTCTCTGCCACTCCTTTATCATCTACCGAAGTACAAAGACACTTCCAACCCCCTTCCCCCAACCCTGAAATCGGAGTACAGTGTGCGGCAGTCAACAAAAGTGAGAAGAGACTCCCGGCCAAGAGAGAGGCTCAACCAAAAGTGGCCTTCTTGTTCTGATCATTTCAAACGAAGAAGGGCCGATGCGACCCTGCTGGCGGTACCCCTCTGTCGCCCTTCGGCGCACCAGTGGTGGTTCCCTGTCCCCATCGTTTTCTTTGAGACTTTGAGTGTCCAAGGACATTTTTGATCTTCTTTGAAAGAACCAAAGAGCACGTGCTCGTATGGGGCACTGTTAGGGTGAAACCATAAGACCGACCTCTCCTAGACCAAGTTGTTTTGGGCCTGATAACAATAATCCATCTGATTCCAAGTGTATATTCCAAGAACAACAACAATATATTGTTCACTGAGTCCAAGTATAGTGAGAACCAAGCAGACAGAAAGCTTTAAGAGATGATTGAAGGGACTAAAAAAAAATAAAAATGAGACAATGTAAAAATCTCAATTCCTAAAAGCCAATGAATTACTAAAATCAGTAAATAGAAGCAGTAATGAAGTCATTTTATTTCTGCAAGGGAAATTACTTTAGGGCTCCCAGGAGAAAAGATAATAAACAGCAGGTTGGGGATCATTTAAAAACCTCAGAACCAGAGATTGCGAACACCTGTCCTTCTGCGCCTGCATGCTGCCCAGCTCTTCCCCAGCCGGGAGCCAGAATCAGACTCCTACAACAGAGGACCCCTAAGACATGCCAGGTCCGTTCCTGCAGAAACTGCATCTTGTGAAGCAGGCTTCAGAAATGAAAACGAGAACACCGTGCAGTACAGTCATAAGCCACTTTTGAACCTGGAGGACATTATACTAAGTGAAATAAGCCAGTCGCTGAAAGACAAATGTCACATGATTCCACTTGGTATCTAAGAAGTCAAATGTATAGAATCGGAAAGCGGGATGGAGGTTGTCCAGGGCTGGAGGGGGAGGGAGAAGATAGAGTTTCTAATCAGTGGGCATAGAGTTTCAATGGAGCAAGATGAATAAGCCCTGGAGACTTGCTGTATAGCACCATGCTTCCAGTCGACGATAATATATTGCTCACTTAAAAATGTGTTAAGAGGGTAGATCTCATATTAAGTGTTCTGACTGCGGTAACATAAAATTAAACATAATAAATAAACAAGTAAATAAATAGATATGATTCAACTTCCAGAAAGAAAGATAATCATCTTAAGAATTAAATAAAATGATCTATGTAAAATCTTTAACCCCATAGTTGCTGTCAGCTCCCCACTTTTTCTTCTCCAGGGTTGCCTTCCAAGCAGCCAGGCTGACAGGCGGGGCAGGTGCTTGGGGCTACGCCAGCACTGGAAACAATGGCCAGGTGCCTTGTCCAAAATGCTGTCAAGGGCACAAGCTTGGAATACGTCTTTCATTTTTCCCCCCGCCTGGTGAGACTTCTTCATTTGCCCTCTATTCACACCATCCCAAACTCCACATCAATCCCTCTCGGAGGGCACAGCTTGGGTAACACTGTGAGTCTCCATCCTGCTTATCTAACACACTTGACGTTGTGCTCAGTATGAAGTCATTAGTGTGAAGAAGGACCTTTCATACTGAGGCAACCAGAAGAGATACGCATCCGTCTTCTTAGCGAGACCCCACGTGTCACCTGGTGAAACTCGTGTTTCCTGCTGGACCCCCTTATTGCAGGTGTAGGGTGTAGACTCTGCAGTTTTCCTCTTCCCTAACCTGAGTCTGCCTCCAAATGACTGACAGTGACATGTTCTCTTTAAGCCAACAAATTTACTACATCGTGTTCCTACTAACACAATTTTAGAGTATTTCCAAGTTTATAGATCACTGTGATTATACCTTTACAACATCTCTAGCTTCACACCTCAGGTTTTTGTTTAACAATATTCAGCATGCAGCCACGTGCCAGGCGTGATTCTTTTATGTTTGTATTACTTAAACTGATTTTCTAATTCCAACACAGTAGATTTCCCCTTCTGATCAATACCACCCATTGCTTGGCACCAGGAGAGTGCTGGGTAATTGACAGTCGTTGCTCTGGGAAGCCGTGGAGTCCCGCGCTCTCCAGGTCTGCAACTCTCAGGTACTGTAGTTGCGCTGTTGATGCTAGCTGCTCGCGCAAGCAGAGAGAAGGGGAGAGAGGAAGACAGGAAAGGAAACTGAAACAGACGGAAGGGCGCAAACTCCTTGGAGGGGAAAGTGCCCCTGAGACAAAGCACAGAGGAAAGATGCCACGTGGAACTCGTCTCCTCTGTAAGCAAACAGGTCCAGATGGCCTGCGTGTGAGGCAGCCTACAGAGCTGGCCAGCACAGCCACCCAACAATTTCCAGCCAGTTCACAAAGTCTCCA
The DNA here is from genome assembly GCA_004026545.1 of Mormoops blainvillei. Lineage (NCBI taxonomy): Eukaryota > Metazoa > Chordata > Mammalia > Chiroptera > Mormoopidae > Mormoops > Mormoops blainvillei. Next base: position 57,011 of record PVJD01001582.1, on the reverse strand, counting down.
GCCAGGAAGTCAGGAAAAAGAAGGGGCTGCTTCAAATTTACTATCCGGAAAACCTGATGATTAGTGATCAGAGAATGCGAGGGGAAAATTCATAAATATCTGAGTGTCACCAGGATCTTGGGCCCTGGGTGGCCCTTGAAGTTTAAAAACAAATCATTTCGGGCCATGCTGACAGCACTTTTACCATAATTACAAAAAGATGGACACGCAGGAATGTTATAGATGGCTGCCTTCTCACCGGTAGACCAGGGCTTTTCAAATTAATGTGCACACAAATCATCTGGGACCCGGTTCAAATGCGGATTCTGATTCAGCAGGTCTGAAGTGGCCCCTGAGACTCTGCATTTCTAGGAAGCTCCCGGGAAATAGTGACACTGCTGGTCTGTAGACCACACCGTGAGTCGTGGGGGTAGAAGAATGCTTGGTAAAACAGATGCGGGGCGGGGGCGGGGAGGGGCTGAGTGGAGATGCTTTGTGGTGGCATCAAAGTAGCTAGAGTACCTACAAAGCTGGTGTCTCTGGGACTCAGGCAGGGGAGAGCTTGGGATTCCCCCAGGTAGGGGTGAAGAGTCAGACTTTCTGACTACCTCTCAGATAGAGAAAAGGAAGATGCTGCTGTCGAAGTCCCAGGTATGAACGACTTCTGGAGCTGCTGGAGTTGAGAATGTTGCTGTGTTGTGCTTAGGGCGAGAGGGGAGACAGGCTGGAGAGAAGCCGGAGGTACTGTTTCTTGATTGCCTTCCCTCTTCCTTTCTGCCTCCCATGTCTTTCTCACTTCGCTAATTGCACCCACCATTCACCCGACTGCTTAAGCCAAAGACCTGGGAGCTGTCCTTTATTTTTCCCTGTTGGCAAAGGAAGCCGTTGGCAGCTTGCTCCGCCCTCACATGGCTGTATAAGGATGGCCTTGAGCCCGGAACGTTTCCTTGCAAAGACAAGGAGCCCTCACAGCCTGTGCTAGACAGATCTTGCTTGGGCATATCTTTCTCTGTTCTGGGCTTGATGTGTACTTCTTTGTCCTGCTCAAGAGTGTGTGTTGGATGGAACCTGCCCACCCCCACTGCTATATCTGTTCCCTCCCTGTGAAGAGGGATTGGGATCTTTGCACTGCAGTGCGAAGCAGGGTCCGTTCCACCACAGTCGTGTCGCCTGTGGAGTAGATCCCTGACCAGAGGGACAGACATATTGCAAGGGCCTGGATCTTGTGCACCCTGTCTCTCCTGTTGCTGTAAGTGAACTCTGGACCACTTGAGCTGGTATACATATTGCCTGTTCTCGGTGACCTTGAATCTTGCCCTGATCTAGTCCCTGAGTGGTAGGTATCTGTCTTTTAACCCTCACCACACAGCCCGACCACCTAATGGACAATGAGGCCTTCCCTTTCTCTCTTTCCTCATCCCCCAACTAGTGCAATTTAATTATTCTCCTCCAAACGGATATCTCAAATTCTTCCCCAAACTTGTCACACCCCCATCATCTCTCACCTGGACCTCTGGAGTGGCCTTCTTACTGGTCTCCCTGCTTCCACCCTCATCCGTCTTCAACCCAAGATTTTCGTCTCTGCTAAATAGCCTTCAGGGTTTCTCATGCCATCTTGATTAGAATTCAGGTGTCTTCTCATCACCTATGAGGCCCTGCCTTTCTCACCCTTCTCCCCTTTGCCAGCTGTGCTCCACCACACTGCTCCCTGTCACTTCTGAACATACCTGTGTGTTCTTAGAGTCTTTACATATTCTCTTCCCTCTGCCTAGATCCAGCACCCCCATTCCCTCAAAAAACAAAACCTTTCCTCTCACCGGTGGCGCTTGCTAAACTTCACAGCTCTGTTTCACTGTTCCTTCCTCAGTGATGCCTTCCTTGGACACCAGGGAAGTGTCTCTGGCACCTCTACTTTACCTCTGCGGCACAAATCCGAAGTTTGGTTTATACGTTGTTGATCATATTCCTCTTCTGCTTATATGTAAGCTCCATGAGGACAGGGACCCTGCCTTTCTTATCTGCTGTTGAATAACAAGTGCCCAGGTCCAGGCTCATAGTAGATCCTCAGTGCATCTTGGTAAAAGGGGTGATTGAATTTGTGAATAAAAAAGCTTTGGGAGCAGGGGGGAGTACATAAAAGAGGCTAATGTTCATTGAAGCACCTACTGTGTGCATTACACGCCGACCATCACATTTGTTTTGCCTTACAGATTTGCTATCAGATTCACACTGCAGCCCAGAGAATTTGATTAACCTGCCCAGGTTACACCGCTGCTGTGTAGCAGAGCTGGTTTGCAACTTAGCCTAGGGTTTATTGACCTTGGCATTGTTACATATTTGGGTCCAAATAATTCTTTGCTGTGGGATGGAGGAGTGCCTGTCTTCTGCATTGTAGGGCATTCAGCAGTATCCCTGGTCTCTACCCTCTCTATGCTGGTAGCATCCTCCCCAACTTATGACGACTAAAATGTCTCCACATATTGTCAGATGTCCCTTTGGGACCAAACTGGTCTCCAATTGAGAACCAATGGCTTAGCCTTTGGATAATTCCAGCCTCCCCCGTGCCACTCCGCTCCAGTCCCCACCCGCCCCACCTCTCTCGGAGAGCTGCTGTTTTCCTTGTGGTCCCTTCTTTACCCCCCCGTGTCCCGGAGTCCTCCCTGTATTGTACCTCCCACTGGGATTACGGTGAACAAATGGTGATGTTCTGAGCACTGCAATAAACATTTGCTTTTCTGGTTTATTTAATGTCAGTCCCATGTTCAGATACTTATATCATTGGCATGGTGCTAACATGCTGAAGAGAAAATGTGCAATATTTTTTCCTTTGCTTAAATAGCACGTCTGATTGTTTAGTGTGAGATAAACCATTGTGTTTATGAGGAGATACCTTGTCAAAACAGACTTATGGCTCTACCACTGGAATAGTCTAGCCTCCTAGCCTTCCTTCATTCAGAGATGGAGCGTGAATTTTTCATGTGGATTTAAAGTAGAATTTATTTTCTGCCTTTTTTTGGACCAAAAAAACAAAAACAGAAACCCAAATTCTGGTGTCTTTTAAAGCACAAGGGATGAAGAGAGAAAGGAAAAAAGGAGTGTGTATGCTAGACAGAGAATGTGAATGAGTTCCTAGCCAGGGCATACAGTTAGAGGAAGGGCTCCCTTTTTTGGCTCACTCTTCTATCTATCCATCCACTCACCTACCCACCCACCCATCCATCCATCCACCCACCTGTCCATCCATCCACTCACCCCCTCATCTATCCATCCATCCACATAACCATTCATCCATCCATCGACCCATCCATCCACCCACCCCCTCATCTATCCATCCACTCAATCACCCATCCATCCACTCATCTGCCCATCCCTTAATCCATTTGTTTGTCCTTCTGTCCATGCATCTATCCATTGAAAATATTATGAACTAGGGAGTTTGCTGGTTCTCTGGGCTGGGTAAAAATTTGTCTTCACTCTCTAGGTGTTTTCTTGGAAGATACATAAATCAACAATCGTTACATTACAACAAAGTATGTCAAGTGCCAAGACAGAGGGAAGCACATGGGCTGGGGTAGTCAGAGGAAGGCCCCTTGGCCCAATCTTGGGGGCCAATGAGGGGAAGCCTCCTGGAAAGGGTGAGCTGAGGGTTTCTTAGCAGTCCTCTAAGAAACTCTCCCCTTCTAGCTACAGCAGGTGCCTTGAGTGGACAATTTTTCACTTTTCAGTAGGCAGCTTAGAAGAGGGCAGACAGAGGCAGATTAAGGTCGGTTGAGGCCCCGGGTGCAGAAGAAAATATTGGGCCCCTTAAAAAAAAGAGAGAGACAGGGAAAATAAAAATACACATTAACCATATTTTTAAATAAATAAAAAATATTATGTACTATTAATGTTTTATTTCCAATAAAATTTGAATATAATACATGTATAATATAATCAATAATAGTTGGGGTTTTGCAGGGCTCTTCAGAAGTTGGGGCCCAGGGCACATGCCCGTTGAGCCTGCCGTTAAATCCGCCTCTGAGGGCAGAGTGAGCTGTCTGTGCTGGTTACTACAGCAGCTAGTTTCCTAAGCTTCTTTAGTGCTCTACTACTTCATAGATGGTCTCACTGAGGCCTCAGCTACCCTATGAGGTCAATATTATTATCAGATGACACTGAGGCCCAGAGAGGTGGCAGATGGCAGTACTTTACTTTTAGGGTTGTTTTAACGATTAGGGGTAATGTATCTGAAGTCTCTGGTACCTAGTACCTACTTCATTTCATTATTGTTACCCACAGAGATCCCTTGTGCTAACACAAGGATAGTTCCTTGGCTGCTAAACAAAGCCGGTTTCATTGTCCACCCTCCTTTTCCTGCTCTGAAGATGGAAGCTTCTCTCTTTATAGCCTTTGCAAAGCAGGCTGAGAATCTCTAGGCTGGAGTTTTGGGTTGTAACTGGTTTGCTTGTGGGGGCCTGAGCCTTCTCAGTGAGTGTTCAGCAATGGTCACCAGTTTTAGAATACACGCCTCTCCAGCCTAGACTGCGGCTGGCATCCCCCAACCCTGACTTTTGGCATCTGTACCGTTTTGGTTTGCCGAGTGGGTCTTTGGTGGGAGCCCCTTTCCCATTGCCTTGGAGCCCAAAGTGGGAGATGAGGAGGAAGAGCTCTGGAGCACCGCCCCCACCCTCAGTTTCCTGCCTAATTCCTGGGGCTGTTTCAGGCTCCTTGGGCATTTTTTTTTCCTTTTAAACTATTTAAATGTTTTTAACTATACAGTTCAGTGGCATTAAGTACATTCACATTATTACGCAACCCTCACCACCATCCATCTCCAGCATCTTTTCATCTGGCAAAACTGAAACTCCGTATCCACTAAACACTAACTCACTATTCCCCTCCCCCCAGCCCTTGACACCCACCATTTTACTTTCTGTCTATGCGAAGTTGGCTGTCCTATGTACCTCATAGAAGTGGAATCCTATGGTATTTGTCCTTTTGTGACTGTCTTACTTCATTTAGCATAATGCCCACAAGGCTCATCCATGTTGTAGCATGTGTAAGAATTTCCTTCCTTTTTAAGGCTGTGTAATATTCCATTGTATGGATACACCACATTTTCCTTATCCATCCATCTGTCAGTGGACTTTTGGGTTGCTCTAGTTTTGGGCTATTGTGAATAACGCTGCCCTGATGGGCTGGTCTTATAAATCCTCATTAAAGCCAATATCTACCAAATGCCATCTGCGTGGCAGGCACTGTGCTGGCCCCTGTGCGTACATTCTCTCATTAAATGCTTTCAATCCCGTGTGTGGTTGACCTTCTGCCGTTACATTTAACAGACATTGGAGCACGGGGCTTTATCATGGTTCAGTCCCTTATCCCACCCGGGGTCTCAGAGTGATAGATCCTGGTGGGAAAAGTACTTTCTTCGTGGCTCATTGTTAACAGAGGAAGCCATCGTGCGTGAGGTCTTACCCCACGAGGAAACCGAGATGGCCCCTAGTTTCGTCTCTGCTGACTGCAGTGCTCTCTGATATTTGCCCAGCACTCCTTTTTCTGCACACATCCACCTTCAACATTTTTGCTTCACAAATATTGGCTAACCTTGAGAGCCCCTGCTGCTTCTTCCCTTTCTCCTCTTTATGACAGAGAGATAAATAAGTTGGTGATCTCTCTGGAAGAAGGACATTCTGACACAGACAGAAGCAGAGTCTGGGAAGGACATGGGGGCCACTTCGTGAGCTAGTGCTCAGCCGGTCCTCCCCAGAAGCGCAGTGTAGCAGAAGAGAAGGCCCCAAAAGGCACAGAGAGGGAGACACATCCCAAATGTCAAAGACCGTCAGGCTCCCGCTCTGACACTGGGATATATGAAATCCTCTGGCAGCGCAGAGCATCACCTGCTTCCTAAAGCCTGAAGGATGTTCCCGCTCGGTTTCTAAGACGGGGAGAGGGGTGTGAGTGGCTATAGACGGTGTCAGGAGGACAAGAGAAGTGATTTCCTGGTTTTCAAAGTCATGATACCTGAAGCCATTTACAGAGTTCTCAAGGAGCCACCTTTAAGGAATGGACAGATAGCTTTCAGCAGGCTACTAGTTACTAGTGCAGTCTTGGTTTGGGATGGGGCTGGCGTAAGGGATGTATCCAGTCCTCTTCCAGCTTAGCATTCTACTTGGTGGTCAGCAGCATCTTCCAGGATTATTGATGCGTTTTGTTGAGGACGCACTCCATGCCAAGCCCCATGCTGCTTCATATCCACGATTTCCTTGGGCCCTTTCAAACCTGCCCTGCGGTAGGAGCTATTCTTTGCCCCATTTTACAGGTGAGAAAACTGAGGTTAAGTCACTGGCCCAAAGTCACACAGGGAGCAGATGACAGCAATCTAAATATACGTGAAATGCACTCTGGGGTGGGTGGATCCTGGAGGTACCTTGGAGAGACGGGCCATGATTAACCTGCAGTAGAAAGAGAGGCCTCTGCGGCACACGTATAAAATTGTCATAGGTGGAGAAAGAAAGCAGTGGTTTTAACAAGGAGCCCTAAATAAAAAGTCATAAGGGTAGGTGCTATGAATTGCAGACGCATTATTTTGCTAACAAATTGTTTCTTGTGTGGGTACCTCCGCACAGTGGGCTCCTGGGTAGGCAGCTGCAGGCACACATTTATTTAATGATGATTGACAGTCCTCCCAACAAATGCAAGGCAGGTGGGTTACCTTAAAGTAAAGCACAACGCTTATTAGCATGTATGGATTTACAATTGCATCGGAGATTTATTAAACCCCTACTTTGGGTGAGATGCTGTGGAGAGGGCCTTTTTATATGTTATCACCAGGCTTTGTTAAATTTCCACGTAATTTTTTGCATGGTCGGAACCCCCCCATTTACACACTTTTATGAATTCTCTGATTTATGTTAAGTTCTGGTCCCTGCAGGTAGGTTATACTCAACAAATTTAACATTAGTCGGGCATAGGCACTGGTCAGTTAGAGAGGATACACTGACCAAATGAATGGATGCTGGCCATTAGCAAGTGGCTGGATGTCAACCCTGCTCTCAGGCATTGCAGAGTACCCCCTAGTTTAACCCATAGGATCAAACAGTAATTTGTGTTTTGCTGAAGTGTATGGAGGGGTCAAAACAGAGACCAAACCAGTAGGAACCCAAGTGGCATAGCATGAGAAATGAAGGTTTTCAGCTGCGTCATATGGGCGTAATGTTCCTGGGCTGGCGACGGGGCGAGTGAACAATAATGTCACCTGATATATTTGAATTCACAATATTAATTCATCATGAACTTTCAAATAACGTTAGAGGGTCATGTGTGTTTAAAAATGTGTATCAAGATAAATGGATAAAGAGAAAATAGTGTATGCATTCGGTGGAATATTGAGTAGCCTTAAAAAAGCAGGAAATCCTGTCATTTTGACAACATGGATGAACCTGGAGGACGTTATGTATGCTGAGTGAAATAAGCTAGTCACAGGAGAACAAGTTTTGCATGATTTTACTTATATAAGGTACCTAAAATAGTCAAACTCGTAGAAGCAGAGAATAGAACTGCAGTTGCCAGGGGCCAAGGGAGGGAGATAATGGGGAGTTTTTCAATCGATGTAAAGTTTCAGTTGCACCTAGAGCTCCGCTACACACTGTAACGCCTGCAGTTAACAATTCTGTGTTAACCACTTAAAAATTTAAGAGGGTAGATCTTATTTTAAGTGTTATTACTATAGATAAAACAAAACAACACACACAAAAGACCACAACGGGAGACCAAGAAGCTTTGGGGGTGGTGGCTGTGCCTATTACTTTAATATTGTGGCGATGGTTTCAAAGGTACACGCGTGTGTTCAAACTCATCGAATTATATACATTCATCATATGTATTTTATTTTATACCCAGTATATCTTAATAAAGCTGTTTAAAATGTTCATCAAGGGGGCATGTGTTATAAAATCTTGAGAAGCACTAACGTGAAGGCATGAACAATGGGAATAAGCATTGGTTTGATGTAGCTGTCGGGATATCGTGGAGAGCTGTTCATCTTTTTCTGCTTCGTAAATGAAGTCCTCATGGAAAATGTTTGAGTATTTCTGTTGCAGGGCTTTGGGAATCAGGCCAGGCCTCAGTCCTCAAAAGTGGAAATGGGGAGGGGCAAGTGTAGATACTGTTCTGGTGCCTCAAAATGGGCAGAGGAGAGGAGGTGCCTGGGATGCACTAAGCAGTACTCAAGGAGTGCCTGTGGGTGCAGAGCTCATGCACATTGCTTTGGCTAGTGGGAGGTTGTTTGACGAATAGAAAAGACAGCCCCAACTTCTCAAGAAATTTCTGTTCTATCAGGAGAAATAAAACACTCACCAATGAGGTCAATTCAGTTCCACAGGTATCGATTGAAAAGATACCATAGGTAAGAAAAGCACCGTGCTTGAAAAGTAGCTTGAGAATCATTGCAAAGTGACAGACCAGTGTGAACAATCCTGCATGTATTGCTGTGTGATGCAAAACCCCAGAATTCCAGGAGTTCTCTAATTAGGAAACGTTTCCAGAATGAGGTGACTGTGGATCTAGTGACTGCCTCCTCAGGGGAGCCTGAGAAGAGGGCTTTGGCTCCATCATCAGTTTGGCTTTGGGTAAGGCAAGACATAAAGTCTACCATATGTCTAGAAGTTTCCACTGTTTTCACCACCTAATGTGGCTCTTTTCATTATTTTGGCCCCAATGGACACCGTGTTTTGAAGAATTGTTTTGACTAATCAAATCTACCTGTAACTTGCGATTCAGATCTTCTAATTTGCTTTTGATTGATTTATTCATTCAACACATATTCACTGGACACCGAACCACTTGGATTAGATTTGGTGGTTTATGACAGAAAACCGAAATTAACCATGCCATAGTGAGACAGAGTTTTATTTCACCCCCACATAAAAGAAGCCTGGCAGTGGATGCCTCAATGCCTGTAAAGTGGCCACACAGTGACAAGGACACAAGTTTTGTTTATCCTGTTGTTTCTTCCTAGATGGTGCCATAAGATCACCTCGTGGTACAATATAGCTGCCGGAACTCCAGCCATTACGCCTACATTTCAGAAAGCTGGATAGAAAAAAGAGGAGAAAGAGGCAATAGGTGTATATAAGTTGTCTTTTAATGGAAGTTCACCAGGAGCTGGAACACAATACTTACCTTATATCCTCACTGGCCAGGATTTAGTTAAAAGGCAAAACCTAGCTGCAAGGAGCCTGAAAAATGTAGAAATGTTGGCTTTATTCCAGGTAGCCATAACTCCAGCTGAGTCTTGGGATTCTAATACAAGGAAGAAGAAGGGAGTGTATTTGCTAGGAGTGGGAACCTAGTAGTTGCCCTGACAGGCACATTCGGGCACCAGACTATGTACTGGAAATGACTAAAAGAGAGATGGCGCTCACACACTGCGATTTGCTAAGACTCTAGTTCAGTGGCTTTCAAACTTTAGTGGGTGACAGAATCATCCGGAGGGCTTATGAACATAGCTTGCCCGTTCCCCTCCCTGGACTTTTTGGTTCATTAGGTTTAGTTACTCAGTGGGAGTAACTGAGAATTTGCATTTCACTCTGATCTAATGATTTGGGTCAGAGGATGACAACCTAGGGCCCGTGGGTCAAATCCATCTGGCCACCTATTTCTCTATATAAATTTTATTGAAACAGCCATGCCCATTTGTTTACTGTTGTTCAGGGCAGCTTTTCTGCTACAGCAACAGCAGAGTTGAGTAGTTGCAACAGAGACCCTGTGGCCTGCAAGGCTAACGTATTTACTCCCTGGCCTTTCACAGGGAAGTTTGCCAACCTCCACCTTAGATCAAAGCTGATTCCCGTAATCCACAAGGAAGTGTGCACATCAACAGGGAAGTCAGTGAGTGTGGTATCCCAGTTCCTGTTCCATCCCAGCCACTACTTTTCCATGTGACTTCGCCTCAATTGCCTCACTTCTACAATGGGAGCACTGAGTAAATAATTTTGAAAGTCCCTTCCAGCACATCCCTGATTTCAGCAGAGAAGCTGATGGAATGGCCGCACAAAATGCCAGGCTCTGGATAAATAAAGTCCATTTTGCTGCAGAGTTGGAGTTGCCCTTGTGTTCTCTTTGTGAAAGTGTCCCCTTCACCACTTCTGGGGGGAACACCTTCCTTTCTTCACTTTTGATTGACAACTGACATTTGTCAGAGCTGGCATTCATTAATTCCTACTTTTCTGAGCCACTTTCCAACGTGTTCTATTCCTCACCTTGACTTTTTGGTGCCTTTGCTACTACTAACCTCAGAGTCAGAAAAGAGGTAGAGTTTATAATGACATACAGTATATAATGTCACACCACCTCTCTCCGTCCCAGAGTTATTTCACTGTGCATGTAAGAGTCTTTCTCAGAAGGGAAAAGGGAGAAAACCTCATTTTGATGGCACCCTGTCAACCAAGTGAGACACACAGTTGACTGTATGTAAATCAGAGTGAATAAGTGGAAATGAGCATGTAGGCTCTCAGGGGTGTCCAACCCGCGGGCAGGCTGCATGTGGCCTGGGATGGCTATGAGTGCAGCTAACACGAAATTATAAATTTACTTAAAACATTATGAGATTTTTCTGGTGATTATGTGTCACAGTGTTTTTAATGTGTGGCCCAGAGGCACCAAAAGGTGGGATGCTCCTGATTAGAGGAATCTATTCATTCAGATTTTGGTAAACCTTGGGGGCAGGTTCCTGCAACTCCCAGTTGCTTAGGAGTTGTATTTGCCAGTAGACAGGCTTGGAATCGGTTGTTAAAACAACATAGAAGTTCCTTTCTGCCTAGGTCAGGGCAGTCGGAGGCAGGTGGTTCGGGGCTGGCATGGCGTCATTGTAGATCTAGGCAACTTCTGTATTTCTATTGTGTTCCTCAGCACCTGGTCCCTGAGTAATGTCGGTGAAGTTGCCTCATGGTCCAAAATGACTTCTGGAGCTCCATGGTGTTTTTGGTCAGGATGGTGTGTATAATTTTGTGTATTTAATTTCATGGCTCTTCTTAGCTACAAGAGAAAGCCCAAAGTCCTTTCTCTTTTATTAAAGACCCTCCTTAATCGGTTGCATAAGCTCCTTTCTAAAATTATTACTCACTTCTGAACTTCAGAAATTCTCAGAATACATTTTTTTCTGTCTTGCTCATTATGTCCAAAATATATCTTCAAACTGCCCACATCCTTCTATCTCCAACACCGGTGCAAGCCGGGGCTAACTGAGCCCTGCATTTACGAAGCTCTGACAGCGAGTGCGTGCTTCCTTAAATTCTGTACCCTAGATGTCTCAGTTACTTCGCCTTGACCCCAACTCTGGCCCAAGCCTCCATTGCCTCTCACTTGAATGAATGCTTTGGCCTCTAGGCTGGTTTCTTTTGCCAGTTATCTTTTCCTTTACAACCCATTCTCTAGTCAGACGCCCAGGAAATCTTTTAAAACAATACATTCATGCCCTGTTACTCCCCTGCCTAAGCTATCCAAATGCAAGTGTCCACTGCACTTAAAGTACAACCCAGAACTGTTCCCGTGGTCTATCAGTTCCAGTGGAATCTGGCAGCTGCTCTGTCTTTGTTTTCACCTTCGACCTCGCCTACTGCTGTCTTCGCTGTAGTCAATGAGCCTCTTCCTCAGACAGCCAGGCCTCTCTCCTTTCCTGGGGCCTTTGTGTTCTGATTTGCCCGCCCTGTACTGTGGCTGTCCAGGCTGTGGCACAACTCGCTCCTCGTGGGTTTGACACCAAGCGTACTTCCCGTCTCCCCACCGCAGTGTATCTCTAGCATGTCACCACGCGGATTCCCTTCTCAGCAGCTATCACGATCTGTAACTGTCTTGTTCAGTTGCCGGCTTCTTGACTGCGTTTCCGCCCCTGAGAATATAAGCTTGCTAGGGAACATGAGCTTGCAGAGACCACATCTGTTTTCTTGCCCCAGTGTGTTCCTAGTACTTATTATAAGGTCAAGCATGTCATAAACACTTAGGATTTGGGGAACAAATGAGTGAATCAATGAATGGACTTAAATGCATAAATACCTAAACACAGGAATCAGGAGATCTTAATCTGGGGTCTGCAAAAAGAATTCAGTGATCTAGAAACTTGGATGTGGGAAAAGTTACCTATTTTCATTCACCTGTAACTGAGATTTTCATTTCCTTTAATTTTGAATGGTAGCAACAATTAATAAAGGTGAATTGTTTACTAATATTAAAACCACATTAACATTGGCAATACTCTGATTTTTTTCCACTAAAAGAAATCATTTATACCTTTATACCATATTACCATTGTTGCAGGTATCTTCGAATCATTGTTAACTTCCATCAGACTGCTTTGAGTGACCGTAGTTAGTCTACATAGCATAAATCTTGCTTTAATATAATAGGCTTAGATAGATAGAACAGGCTTGTTTAAAATTATTGTTATGTCTATATTTTGATATAATTAGCTTCCTTTGTAATTTAATATATTTAAAGGCATGGGGTCTGGTGATATTAGTGGGGATATTAGGGTGCACGGCAGGCAAAACCCGTGATATCTTGTTACTTCTGTTGTTACCATTGTATACCTAGCACACAGAGCAATGCCTGGTACATAAACCTTAAATTATGGATAGATCGATGTATAGAATGAATGGTGGATAGATGGATGATTGATGAATGGGTAAAATTAATGGTGGATGGACGAATGGATGGATGGAAGGAAGGAAGGAAGGAAGGAATGAATGAATGAATGAATGAATGAATGAATGAATGGATGCTGGATGGAGGGGATGGGTGTAGGGTTGAATATTTGGAAGGGTTACTGGTGGGGGTTGGAAAGGTGGAGAGGAGTGGTGTATCAGTATCCTCGGGTTGCCTAAACAATGGATTGCAAATTTGGTGACTTAAAACAACAGAAATGTATTGTATCAGAGTTCTGGAGGTTAGAAATCCAGAATCAAGCTGTTGGCAGGACTGTGATCTTTCTGAGGACTCTAGGGGTAAATCCTCCCTTGCCTCTTCTGTCTACCTTCTGGTGGTTGCCAGCAATTCTTGGCATCCATTAGCTTATTGATGCATCATTTCAAGCTCTGACATCATTACATGGCATTCTCTTGTGTGTGTCTCAGTTTTCTCCTCTTATAAGGCACCAGTCATTGGAAAAGGACCCATTCTAATTCGGTATGACCTTATCTTAACTGCAATACATGTGCAAAGACCCAATTTCCAAATATGGCCATGTTCTGGGATTCCAGGTGAACATGAGTATTTGGAGGACACTACTTACCATTATACAGATGTTTAGAGAGTTGAAGGGATGGATGAGAAGAGCAGTGGAATGGGGCAGAGTGAGTGAGTGCAGAGTTGGAAGGGGGACCATGGTGGTTTCAAGGGTGAAAGAGCGGGTGGGTGAAGGCATAATTATATAGCTGAATGGAAAGGTGTATGGTTGAATGGATAGAGGGTGGGAAGTTGGATGGGTGGAAGCGCGAATGACTGGCGGGATGGATGGATGGCTAGTTGGATGGATGTATGGGTGACTCAGATTATAAGCTTCATAGCAGAATTCATAGCATATATGTTTATCTTCTCTTTCTTAACTAGTGTGATACTTTGCATTTAGAAAGGGCTCATTAAATATTTGTCGTCTGTTTTTTCCTGCTTTCAGAAGTGCTGTTCACTGGAATGGCTACTGACAGCTGTCCTCAGCTGTGGACATCCAGTTTAGAGGGATGTATGTGCGAATTCAGTTGGCGCAGTGACCAGTGTGGATATTTGTCTAGCCTGGACCATGCCCCTGCTGCCTGAAACAACTCTGAGAAAGAAATTATATGTTGGGTATAATTCTCACTGTTAGGAACTAAAAAATACATAGACACCGCTATTTCATATCCCAACACATTTAAACTCACGAACGTGATGTCATATTAGGCACGAGCAATTGCTTTCATTATTTCATTATTTCAGATTGGACAGAGGGTAATGCTATAGTGTTAGTGATTGAAAGTTTAGGTCTTTGTTTCTGTTGAAGATTTTATTTTATTTGCCCAAGGAAGAGCTTAATTGAATTTCAAAGCACCTATTCTGGTGTTGTCTATTTAAGTGATTGAGTTTGTCAGTGCTCTTTTAATAGGGGATTTGCAGGTTGGTGCCAGATGGATTAACTTCATCAGATGCCAAAAATCTTCTCAGATGCCTTCTCTGCTCTAAACATACTTAGAGCTCGGCTGGATATCTCTGATGAACTCAGAAGACTCAGAGAGGCAGTCATATCATTGTGCTTGAAAACTTTTCTTTTTCTCTTTAAAAAGAAAAGATATATAAATGCTAGAATATTTCAGACATATAGAGAAGTGCAGAGAACAAGATAACAAACACTCTATCTACCACTATTCAGATTTACCATGTTAACATTTCTGTCACATTTATTTCAGATTTTAAAAATATACTTAATTAAAGACATTACTGGATCCTGCTACCCTCATCCCATTGCCCTCTCTCCCTCATGAGAGGGAACCAGTAACCTAAAGTTAACAAACACATTTTTCTCTATGTGTATGCAAGGCTAAAGGGTATTAGTATTTTAAAGCTTTTTATAAACAATGCTATGTTGTATGTATCCTTCTGCAACTTGTTTTTTTATTCAGTAGCGTGTTACTGCAGTTCATCTCTGTTTAGCTCTAGTTGATTGAACTGTTTTGTACGATCTATCATACAAATGTACGAAAGTTTACAGATCTATCTGTAAACTCAATGATGGTCACCTTTTTGTTATTACGAACAATGAACAGTGAACATTCTTGCACATATGAGAGATTTTCTCAAAAATATATACCTGTAAGAGAATGTGAGTTAGGCTGTGGGCTAGATACCACTTAGCATCACAAGAGATTGCCAAAATGTCCTTCAAAATGACTGAACCAGTTTATTCTCCCACACCGAAGAATGAAAGACAACTTTCTCATATTATATTCAAATCTTGGTATTATTAGTCTTGTCCATTTTTGCATATATGATAGTCATGAAATGGAATCTTACCATTATTTTCAATTTTCATTTATCTTATTACTTGGAAAATTGAGCATATTTTCTGGCTAGTTGGGGTTTTTTTTCTATCAGGATGATTATTTTTTCATATTGACTTGTGTGTATTTTTTATATCATGGATATGAATTTTTGAATCTATTAAAAGTATTGCTGAATTCTTCATCCTAGGTTTCAGTTTATTTTTAAATTTAAGTCTAGGGTCTCATAATAAAAAATTTTAAATTTTAGCACATGAGAATTTGTCAAGAGTTTTTCTTAGTGGATTTTGCTTTTTGCATCTTTTCTTTTTGAATCCTCACCCGAGGACATGCTTATTGATTTTAGAGAGAGGGGAAGGAGGGAGAGATGGGGGAGAGAAACATTGATGAGAGAGAGAAACATTGATCAGTCGCCTCTTGCACGTGCCCCACCAGGGACCCACCCCACAACTCAGGCATGTGCCCTGACCTGGAATCAAACCCGCGACATTTTGGCTTATGGGGCGAGGCCCCAGCCACCTGAGCCGCACTGGCCAGGGTGCTTTTTGCATTTTTTGAAAGAACTCACTTCCTACGCCAGTGACAGAAAGATCTTTTGAAATATATTTTGTCTTTTACATTTAGATATTTATACTACCTGGAATATCTTTTATATAAGTTGTGAAATAGGATGTAATTTTATTTACTTTTCATGTGGTGAGCCAATTACTTCAGCGCTATTTGTTGAATATCCCATCATTTTCTCACAAATTTGCAATAATTCCTCAGTGATAGAATTCCTTCTGGATTCTATGTTTTGTTCCATTGAACTACTTGTTTATCCTCATATCTTTTTTATACTGTTTTCTTTTTGCATTAACGTAGCTGTATGATAAGATTTGATTTCTGAGAAAATAAGTCTTTCTGCCTTGTCTTGTCATAATTTTTTTTTCTCTTATGGGCCTTTATCCTTAGAAATAAATTTTGTACTTAGCTTGTCATATTCTATAAAATTCCATTGATTCCATTGATTGATTAAAGTTCTGTTTTATTTATCAATTAATTTAGAGCAAATCAACATTTGATAGGGAATCTTATCTTTTTATTTATGACCATAGTGTAGCTTTTTTATTTATTTGGGACATAGTTTAAGATATTCAGTGGAGTTTTAAAACTTCTCTGTAACGACCTCACATATCTTGTTTGACATTCCTGAGTGAGATATATATATATATTCCCCCCGCCCCCTTATTTTGAATGTAATAGAGATCTATAGCTATGGCAAGGAGCACAGGTTTTGTAGTTCTCAGGTTCAAATCCCAGTTCTGATCTGATACACATGGCTCAACCTCCTTAGCCTTTTTCTTCTTCTTCTTTTAAAAGTTATTTTTGTTGAGATATAATTGACATATAACTGCGTAAATTTAAGTTCTACAATCTGTTGATACATTTATATTTTGCAATATGACTTCCTCTGTAATGTTAGCTAATACTTCTACCATGTCACATAATTACCTTTTTTTTTTTTTGTGGTGGGAATAATTAAGATCTAGTTTCTTAACAACTTTGAAATTTACAATATAGTATTATTATCACTGTAATCACTATACTGTGAATTAGATATCCAGGACTTGTTATCTACTTGTTGCATGTTTGTACCCTTAAACCACATGTCCCCCATTTCCCCAACCCCATTTTCTATTAACTACCACTCTACTCTGTTTCTAAAAGCTCGGCTTTTTTAGGTTCCACATGTAAGTGAGATCATACGGTATTTTTCTTTCTCTGTCTTAACTTATTTCACTTAGCACTTACAGTCTTAACTCTCAAGGTACATCCATGTTGTTGCAAATGGCAGAATTTTCTTTCTCATGACTGAATAAAATTCCATCGAATATATATATATAATATAATGTATGTATATAAGTATATATATTTATATATCTCACATCTTCTTTATTTATCTGTCGGCAGACACATAGGAGTGTTTCCATGTCTTGGCTATTGTGAATAGTTTTTCAAGGAACATGGGAGTGCATATATCTTTTTGATATCCTGTTTGTATAAATATCCAGAAGTGGAATTGCTGGATCATATGGTAGTTCTGTTTTTAATATTTGAGGAACTGCCATACTATTTTCCACAGCAGATCTTTAGTTTTTTTAGCTGTAAAGAAGTGAAACCTGTGTCCACCTCACAGGCCTTAATGGGAAAATTAAATGTGATAGTTCTTTGAAAATTAGTTTCCTCTTCATTTCTATTACAAATGGGGAATGGCTTAAATTATCAGAGTACATCTACCATTAGGATTATCTTTTTGTTATTCAGAGTAAGATTTAATAACCTCTGGAATTTTTTGATAACACTGCTTTCAGCATCTGTGACATTGTCTTCTGGCCTCAATCTTAGTTTTTAAGGGACTTACCTTTTCAGTCCATGACGATTCTGCAGTTTTTCTACTGATAGTTTGGGATCACTTGGCACAAACAAAAGAGGTCAGTTTTTTGGTTTGTTTGTTTTTTTCCAGTTGTTGTTGTTTTGGGTTCTTTTTCTGTTGCAAGTATAATCGTCATAAGATACCTGTCTAACTATGTCACCCTTCTGCTTGAACATCTGAACTGGCCCCCATGGCTGACAGGAGCAGGTCAGCCCCACAGATCAGGTAGGCCCTGGTCAGTCTCTCTCCCCATCTTCTGAGCCACCTGTCCAACACCGCACTCACCCTGGAATGTTCTGCTTTCTCTGGTATTGTTCTGCCTCCTCGGTCTGGATCACGCCATTCCTGTGTCTGCAATGCCCTTTCTCCTCCATGGATCTTAGGAATCTTGCAAAGCTCAATTCAAATGGTCTGTTCTCTGATCTCTCCCCTTCCTGACCCTCTAGCCACAAACACACCTAAGGCAGAATTAGTCTCTTCCAGCTTTGTATGCCTAGAGCACTTTTAAAAAATACTTCGATCGGTAAACCTAGAGGGCATTATGCTAAGTGAAATAAGCCATGCAGGGAAAGAAAAATGTTGTATATGGTAACACTTATATATGGAATCTAAAGGAAAAAGAAGCTGAACTCTAGACTTGAGCTGTGAACGCATAGAAGAGGGAATAAAATTGTGGTTGCCAGGGGCTGGGAAATGGGGAGAAATGGGGAAATGTTGGTTAAAGTTACAAATTTTCAGTTACAAGATGAATAATTTCTGAGGGTCTAATGTACAACATGGTGATTATAGGTTATAATAGTGTATTGTTTATTTGAACTAAAAGAGTAGATCTTAGGCATTCTCACCAAGGAGAAAAAAGATAACTAAATGAAATGATAGATGTTGATTAACTTGATTGTGGTGGTCATTTATATATATATATATATAAAATCATCACCTTTTATACTTAAATATATACAATTTTATTTGTCAGTTATAACTCAATAAAGCTGGGGGGCAGTGAGTCCCGAGGGCTTAGGCAGCATTGACCTAATGCCTGTCCATACGTACCTTGCTCTGCTGAGGTCCAGGAAGGGAGCGGGCTCTCTGTAAACAGTGGGAGGAGCGAGCAGACTCCATGGAGTTCATGGTCTCCCTCTTGCTGGTGTTTTAGGACCATTCCAGGTTTACTATCAAGAACAAAACAATACAATATTGTGAGTTGATGATTATATAAGTATTGACATTCCAAATCATAAAAGAAACGTTACTTGCTCGAAAGAAAGCCCTTTATGAGAAAATTGTAAAACCCTAAAAATGCTTTGAGTTACTATTCACAATTTGTTCATTCAACAAATATTTATTGAGCACCTACTATGTGTCAGTTTGATAAAAACTCTGGGGGATACACCTGTGAAACAGTGATGTTCCTGCACCCATGGAATTTACCTTCCCAGTGGTGTTTTTTTAATCTTCTCCCAACAATACATTTAGGGAAAGAGAAAGAAACATCAATGTGGGAGAGAGACATTGATCCATAGTGCTCCAACCAGGGATTGAACCTGTAACCTAGGTATGTGCCTTGACTGGGAATCGAACCTGTGACCTTTTTGGTGCATAGGACGATGCTCACCCAACTGAGCCTCCCAACCAGGGCACCTTCCCAGTGTTTTATTACTACTCCTTTATGACTCTATCTGTCCCACTGTTCTCTGAGACACATTTGGAGCCATGCCTTGTTCCTGTTTGTGCATTTTTACTGCTGACTGCAGTCATTTGAACTGGGAGATGGAAATTCCATGTAGAGGAAAGAGTATGCCCCAAAGTGTATATTGGTAGGTGCTGAAGTGATCGCAGAGTGAAGGATCATGGTATGAAAGCACCAACATTCCATAAGCTGAGTGTTTCATGCAGCCTCTTTTCACCTGACCAATACACTGAGCTCCAACTCCTGCGACGTTGTACTGGAACTAAGAGAAAGCGCTCTGGAGTTTGGTTGATTGTGTGTACATCTATGCTCCTCCTCTTAGCTGCCTGTGGGACCTGGAACACGATCCCCAGTCTTGGCTTCCTTACCTGAACAATGGGCATATTATGTCCTCTTGTTGCTATGACCAAAAATGTAGTAGCTTTAAGTGAAACATGGTTATTATCTTGTATCAGTGAAACGTTCTGGAAAACCACAGTCTGAAATAGGTCTTCCTGGGTTAAAACCCAGATGTGACAAAGCAGAGCTACGTTCCTCTGGAAACTCTAGGGCAGGATGTATTTCCTTATCTTTTTCAGCCTCTAGAGGCTCCTGCATTCATTCCTTGGTTCATGGCTCCCTTTTCTGTATTCAAGTTTATCAGCACAACATCTTCAGTTCTCTTTCCCTATGACCCTCCTGCCTCCCTCTTATAAGGATACTTGTGATTACACTGGGCCCAATCAAATATGATATAGAAGATAATCTTCCATATCAAGAGCCTTAATCACATCTACAAAGTCTTTCTGGCCATGTAAGGTAACGTATTTACAAGTTTCTGGTATGAAGACATGGCCATATTGTGTATGAGGCGGCGTTACTCTGTGTATCGGGTATACTGGTATGTGTGTGATGATCACTGTGGCTTTTCTATTGGGTTATCAGAAGGATTTCATTCATTCATTCATTCATTCAGCAAATATTAATTGAATGCTTCCTATGAGCTAGACACCACTTACAAAAAAAATGTACAAGATTCCTGCCCTCATAGAGCCTTCATTTTAATCGGGAAAAGAGACAAAATAAATAAGTGAATTACATAACATTTTGGAGGGTGCTAAGTGTGATGCAGAACAACCAAGGAGGGAAGGTGAATAGAAAAGCCTGGGCAAGGTGTTGCCCACTTAAACAAGGTGGTCAAGCAGGGGTTCACTGAGAGGGTGACACTTGAGACAATGATTATAAAATGCCTAGCACAATGTCTGGCACAAACTTAAGCACTCTTAAATGTAAGTTAAAAATAAATTTACCTAAATAAATAGGGAATCCATCTGCTCAAAGTCACCCCACTACCTATAAAACAAAGTCCTGATCTTTCTAGATGGTAACATTCTCTAAAAATTCACTGCGCTTTTGTCAAGAGGCACTGTTAGCTTTGGAAAGGCTATTTCAGTATAGAGTGTGACACACCAGAAAATTAAAATACTCTTACAGATTTTCCTCCCCCTTGGCTCTCTTTTGGAATAGCAAGAACTAGGAGGCAGGCAGTTCAGATGAGGGAAAGTGTTAAACAGGCAGGGGCTGGGGCCAGAAAAGTCTCTCTCTGCTTTTCCCCCACATCAGGAGGAAACAGGCTATAGAACTCAGCCCTGGAGCTTGCACTGAGATTGCAATGTGGAAAGGTTTTGGAAAATAGAAGCCCCACAAGGTTGAAATGGAGAGAAGAAGTGGGGAGAGGAATCCTTCGTACACTGAGACACCTCGAGCCACTTAGAGCACTGGTCCAGGGGACGCCAACTGTAGTGGGTGTGGTCGTCTTGCAGGATGGACTGTTGCCTGCCTGTTTTATAGCCTAGGGAATGCCCATTTCTGCAAGGCACAGTGCTGGGCATGAGAGCATTTGGGGACTGTGATTTATCTGGTCTGTTTCCTAGGACAGAGGGATTATTCCTCAGAGGCAGACTTATCTAGACACATTTCCTGAGTGTTAATTCAAGTTCAGGAATCCAGGCAGTTCGCACGCAGCATGTCCCCACATATGTCTCCACCAGCGAAGGCTGGAATTGTGCTTGGGGCAAGTGGGCCAAGTTTCTTTCTTGCTGTTGTTCAGAAATTAGATTCTTAAACAATTCCTGAGGTGCTGGCTTGAGATGGTGGGCAGCAGTCCCAAGTGCTGAAAACTTAACCCAGGCAGCCAAGGAGATGGGGATTCAGGATGAAACAATTTAAAGGAATAATTTCTTATGGGGCACTTACTAAGTATCCAGCACAATTTTAAGTATTTAATAAATATTAACTCATTTAGTTCTCATAGTAACTTTGTAAAGTAGGTATTATGTCTCCATTTTACATAAAGAAAATGGAGTCGTGAGGAGGTTAAATAACTTGCCCAAGCTACAAAACAAATACAAGCTGAAAATGGGGTTCTAACCAGGGTAGCTCTAGAGTCTAGAATCTTAATCACTGAACTAAAGGGAAAGTATCGCAGCTGGGTTTCACCTAGACACAGACCCTGCCTCAAGCCTGAGGGAACCTGGCTCATCTCTGGTATGCTGAGGCACTGGCGGGAGAGAGCTGAGGTGATCCAAGGAGGGAAAAGCCTCTAATAAGGAGTATGCTACTCAGCCAGATACCACAGTGGGCAAGTGAAAGTTAATGCTGCAGGAAAGCTTTAGGAATCAGCGTAAAACACTTGCCTGAGAATTATCCCTGCCGAGGAGTGAGGGAGCTGGGGTATTTGCACTCCCATACCCATTAGCCGTCAGTTAAGGGCCAGCCCAGGGTGGAGTATGCAGGTGGATCAGATGCATCTGGGCAGCACGGGGTCCAATACCTGCAGAGTTGCTCTCTGACGAAGACGCAGGTCCTGGCTGTTGGAAGTCAAGCCACTTTTACTGAAAGAAGATCTGAGGGAATTTTGGTGTAGCACTCTCCCCCCAAATGCCTCACATACGATGAAGTGCTAAGGGTATGTGAAGCATTTCGTGAGGTGTTTTGCACTCATTATCTCATTTAATTCTAGGAATCATTCAGAGAGGTAGGCTTTACCACCCCCATTCTCTGGATGAGGGAACTGAGATGGAGATGGTAACATCCCCAAACTAGTAGAGAGTGGATTCATCATTTGAATCTATATCTGTGATCTATCTGCTACCAAATAATGGTTGTGGTAGTTTTACAGTATGAAAACAAGTGATTGCTTATACAAGAATGTAGTTTACTTGAATTTTAGGAAAAATCATTTTATCTATAGATCGCCATCATCTACACCAGTGCTTTTCAATGAGGGGCAGTTTTGTCCTTCAGGGTGACATTTTTGGTTGTCATGATCAGGGGAGGAAGTGCTATCAGCATCTACTGGGTACAAGCCAGGCTGCTGCTAAATATCCTACGATGCACAGGACGGTCTCCCACAGCACAGAATTGTCAGCAGGGCCAAGGCCGGGAGGCTGGGTGACACAGTGCTTAGTTTAATGTCAGGCTCAGTAGGTGTTAGCAGAATGTCTGACTGTCATGTGATACATGTGTAGATGGGCCACTCTTTAAAGGGTGGCTGGGACTGAAAATAAAATAACAGTCATGAATAATTTAGATTTCACCACGCATTTTTCATATGCACTATCTCATTTAACCATCATAAAATCCCCCCAAAGTGCAGAATTGATGGTATTGCGACTGTTAGAAATGAGAGAAGTTAAGTGACTTCTAAAGATAACAGAGCTATGTGTGGAGCAGCTGCCTGAACTTAGCTCTGTCTGACTCAGAATCCAGGGTTCTTTAAATAATCCGGTTCGACATCTGAATTCATTTAAAGGCGGTATTTGATCTACTTATGAGTGGAGAGGCAAAATGGATTGGTTATAGAGAAGATAGGAAGGTACATTTATTAGGATGCAAGTAATAAAACCTCAACTCAGATTTGTTCCATCAATAAGGACACTTATTATCTCATATAACAGAAAGTCTTGAGGTATTGCCCTGACTGGTGTTGCTCAGTGGGTTGGGTGTTGTCCTGCAAACTGAAAGCTCATCTGTTCGATTCCCAGTCAGGGCATATGCCTGGGTAGGGGGCTCAGTCCCTGGCTGGGGACATGCGAGAGGCAACCAATCGATGTTTCTCTCACACATCAATGTTTCTCTCCTTCTCTTTTTCCCTCCCTTCCCCTCTCTAAAAATCAATAAATAAAACCTTAAAAAAAAAAGTCTTGAGGTACCGTGGTCCTGGGGTCAGTTAAATCAACTGGAGGGGCATGTTGTTTTTTTTAAACAACTTTCATCTTTTTCATTCTTTTCATTGGCTGCATTCTCAGGGGGGTTACAAGATGTGTGCTACAGATTCCAGTGACAGATTGAGACATGTCAGCAACCAGGAAAAGAAGCAGTACCTTCTATTTCATAAGACATGAGTGGAAAAAAGTTCTCTGAAGCCCTCAAGATGGCTTCGCCTCATGTCTCATTGGTCAGAAATGGATCACATACTCACCTCTAAACCAATCACTTCCTGAGGCAATGGGATTATTATATTGACCTAAAGCAGTGGACCTCAACTAGGGACGATTTTGTCTCCCTTTTCCCTAAGGATAAGGTCTGGAGATATTTTTTGTTGTCACAACTGGGTGTAGGGAGGTTTCTACTCGTATTTAGCATATAGGAGCCATAATGCTGTGAAATATTCTACAATGAGCAGGATAGCCCCCACAGCAGAGAATTATCAACTGCAAAATGTCAACTGTGCTGAGGTTGAGAAACCCTGGTGTATAGAGCACAAAGGATTTAACCTTGAGCTTCATGGAGGAGGATACACACCTGAACAAAATGGGGAACCCATCGGCATGAAAGAAGGGGGACATAGAAATTGGATGGATCACCAAAATAATCTGCTACAGAAGGACTTTTGCATATTGTTGATGACTGATGTCATAGGAGACACATGCAGCTCTTTTTCACAAAACGTCTCCGGCTGCCTCTGTCAGACAGTGCCGTGGCCTGAACGGGCCATTGGCCTGACCCAGTCTGGCATTTCTTATCTCCATCAGGCTTGCTGCCAAACCCTGAGGATAGGACGTCACCTCTGGCAGGACATCAGTCAGGATTAATTGATGGTGAAGCTGTGTCCCACTTTGAACCTCCCTCTTCTGCAGCTTGAGCGCAGATCAGTTTGGAAGAGGTCTGAGCTGGAGCCTGCTGTGCCAAAGAATGCAAACTAGCCAGAGACCCCTGGCGAACTTAAGGGGAAGGAAGAACATTTTTAACTTGCTTTTTTTGGTGGAAGGAAATAATAATTTCCTGGGAGAGGGTATCTGTATTTGTAAATATGCCACTTTGCGGTTTTGAACTCCCAGGATTTTCACAGGCAAACCTCATCAGAAATCCTTGAGTCAGGCCTGCAAACATGCAATGCAAGGCACCAAGGAAGGCCTGGGCCAATTGTCAAGAAGCTGCCACCAACTCAAAAAAGCATGATGTCAACTAAGTGTCCCCCCAAATTTGTTATAAACAGAGTTCTCTTTGAACTCTTTTCTCCCAGGTGATTATGTATAGTAAATGTTTAATTCAAGAACAGTTTCTTTGTATCGTTCAATAATTCATTGGCCATTGATTGGGGAACAGTACCTATTTTAATGCTTAGCAAAACAGTTAACAGTCATCACACATTTATATGCAAATATTTGAATGCTTGTCTTGTGCCCTGTGCTTGATGTGAGAGACACAATGGTGAAAAGAAGCCATTCCTTGCCCTTGAAAACTCACAGTCTGATAGAGGAGACAGTTTCAAACATCTAATTGCAATATAATGGGGGAGACCTGTGATAACTATTACAGAAACGCAGCAGATATTGGATATTGTGTGAATGATAAATGTGTTTGTCCATTTCATTAACATTTACTGAGCATCTACTGAATATAAGCCATTGGTACTTGTGGAATTGAAAGTATGGTTTTTCACATAACTGATTCCCCAAGAGCTTTTCCAGAGCAGATGATCTAGGGTGCTTATTTTATTAAATATATATGTGGAACACACTGATAGCTTAGAAGAATGGCTGGCTTAGTTTGAGGGCTTAGGAATGGCATTAGGAAAGACCTCACAAGGACTGAGCAAAAACATGGAAGAAAGAAGGGACAAAGGAGGTCAAGCAAGTCAAACTTCACAATGCAGCAAAAAGTCACATAGACATGGTCTTAAAAATAATGTTGTAGCCCCTTTCCATTGATCAGACAGTGTAAAAGTGTATATGTATTAGCAACCATGTTATGGTTCCTTCTGTTTCTTAAGATCCAGTTCCTGTGCCAAATGCTTCTGTTGTTCAGCCTGAGTCTTGGTATGAAAGTATTAGGCATAAGGAGCTCTTACTCTTTGCAACAGCATGGAGATTATTATGCTAAGTGAAATAAACAAGTCAGAGAAAGATAAATACCATATGATCTCACTTACGTGTGGTATCTAGTGAACAAAATAAATTAATGAACAAAATAGAACCAGAGATGTGAATATATGGATCAGACTGACAGCTTTCAGAGGTGAGGAAGGGACTGGATAAAAGAAAGTGAAGAGATTAGCCGAAGAGCAAATGCATAGCCCATAGACACAGGCAATAGTGCGGTGAAGGCCAGGAGAGAGAGGGCTGAGGGCTGGGTGGAGGTGGCCAAAGGCGGGGAAATGGGAGACATCTGCAATAGTGTCAACAATAAAAAAAAAGAAAGAAAGAAAAGAAACAAGCTGGGCTAATGGGGGCAGGTTAGATGATAGAAACAGTCTGAAAACGCTTGAGCACTAAATTGTAGTTCTAGTTATTAGTACAGTAGGGGTTCAGATCAGGGAGCCTTTGCTCTGGGCTAGAGTGGTTGTGAGAGCATTCCCAGCTGAGATAATTGAAGGCTGGTGGTGCCTTTGTAGGATATTGAGAAATAATACCTTACATAGTGAGCAGCGTAAAAGCACATCCAGACCCGTCCAGCTTTGGGAAGCTCTGTGGCAGAGGGCAGGGTTGGGCTCTACACCAAGGTGAGGAGTTAGCATTTACCTTGAGGAGCTATCTTTGCACGCCATTTTGCTCGTCAGCATGATATGTTGGAGTGCAGCGCATGCTGGGGCGCCACCCACAAGGTCTACCCTACTGTTACCGTACTAGCATAAATAACCCGCATGGAGCTCCTACTATGTGCGTCTCATTGTTCTGGGTACTGAGGGGAACACGAGGATCAGTTAGAAATGGGCCCTGGTAATTATGGTAAAAAGGGAGTGTAAGATGTGCTGGAGACTATTTCCCAATATAGAAAGCTAATGGTGCTCTGGGAGAGGGACACCAGCTAACGTGCCAGAGGGTGGGTGTGGGTTACAGAAGGACATGTTTTCCTTCCTGTGAGCACGTTCCTGTAGACGCGTCACTAGGAGTTGGGATTAGAATTGGGCTCCACGGAAAGGGTTAAATTGATAGTCAAAGATGGGAGTTGGGAAAGAGTGGGATCATTCCAGAGGTATCAGCGAGCATTTATTGAGCACTTAGTATGTACCACACACTGCGTGTGTGTGTGTGTGTGCGTGTGTGCGTGTGTGTTTATTAACCCTTATTACACTCCTGGAAGACAAGCAACATTATCTTCATTTTACAGAGAAAGAAACGAGTTCAGAGACATTAACCACCCTTCAGAAGACCAATAGCTAGTCAGAGGCCTCACTTAGAGTGCTTGCCTAAGGCATACTTGTGTTTCAAAGAGCTTGGGGTGCAGTGACTTGCCTTAAGAAACTTGGTTAGCTTCTTCAAAGTCAGGCTTTTATATAATAATTTAGCTTTAGGGAGTAGGTACAGCAGAGTGAGTAATCTCTTTACAAAGGAGATTTGTCATTTTATTTAAACTTTACTGAAGAGTCTCCCTCATTATCAAGCCCACACCCCACCCAGTGCATTGAAAATATGATTTAAAATTTATTAAGATTTACTTTGCACGCCTCTCCCCCTGGAACTCCTGCTCGGCATTATACCTTTCATAGGCTAAGTTGTTAGAACAAGTAGCCTGTAAAACTGGGAAGGTCTCCTGAAAGAAGTGAGATCTTTAATATTAAATTCACTTTTCAAATTATAAAGGTGATAAGGTTTATTGAAGTAAAAAGAGCACTTGTTAATTGTTGTTAATCAACACCTGGAACTCCACCCACTCGGATAATCACTTGTGGATGGAAAGTGTGCCTTGAAGGGAGAGGGGAGTGAGTTAACCATGCTTACTTTGCCAGGACACTTTGCTTCCAGGCAGAGGTTTGGAAGGGTTTATAAGAAGCCCCTCCACTGAGAAAACCCTCCTCCCAAAACTTGAGACAGACGGGAAACTTCCAGGCTGAGATCACTCTTGCCAAACACAGATGCCTCACCAGGAGCAGTGCGGGACCTCCAAGCCTTGTCCTACATATTTTACTCCCTTCACAGCTCTATCTCCCCCACGGCTGCGTCTCCCCCACAGTTCTACCTCTCCTACAGCTGCATCTCCCCCAACAGCTGCATCCCTCTTACAGTAGCATCTCTTCCCACAGGTGCATCTCCCCCCACAGCCGCCTCTCCCTTGCATTTACCTGTGATGTGTTTTTCTGTGTTTGAGATAGTGTACAGTTTGCCTGTGATGTGTGTCTCATGTATGTGTAGTGTGTCTCTGGGAGTATGAATACATGTATTTGTGAGTATGTGTGTATTTATGAGTTTATATGGCTGAGTGTGTGGGGTTGTAATCTCTCTCTCCGTCTGCCTAGCTCTTTTGTAAATAGCGAAGAGAAGGGATGGATTTCTGCCAGTCGCTCTGTTCTCGGAGCTTTTCTGAAAAATAGTCTTCTCTTACTCGCTGAGGGGCCAGGAGCCAGCCCCTCCACGGCGCCGACCCCACGATGGTCTCCCGGGGAGTGGGGGGCGCTACTGCTGGCCCCTCCAGCCCGCCCCCTCTGCTGCTCAGCTTTCTGCTGCCCTGCGGCTCTGTAGGTGGCCGCGTTGATAAACCTTGCTCCTGTCCTGTGCCTGGGGAGCTGAGCTTTAGCAACCTTCAGCTTCTTGCCTAAAAACAAACAAACAACAACAAATAAAAACAAACCAGAAAAGACTCCCTCATCTTTTAAAGTTTAAAAAGAAAAGAAAAGAAGAAAACCTAGCGACTGTGGTTTTAAAAAAGCAACGTTTATCTGAGACCCCGGGGATACAGAGCAAGCTTGGTGCTGGGTTGGATTACGGCTCACATGTGGTCCCTCTACATGCATTCCTTCTCATTCGCTGTTTAGTGGTGAGTATGAGGAAAGCTAAGAAAATGTTGGGGGCAGTGAAACCTTTTTACGTCTGGCACCAGGGGGCAGGACTAACACCCTCCTCTCCCTTTCTTATCCACTCACTTTTTCATTCACTTGGTCTGTAAATACAGCGCTGGAATGTCGCCCTGCTAGACAGGCTTTGCGCGGGCGCCAGGGGCAGGAAGTAGCAGCGTACGTGGTCTAGCCTCCTGTGCGGGGAAAGCCAGAGCAAACACGCAGGGGATTTTCAGTGCGATGTGGTATAAAGGTTGCACTGTGGGGCCTAGAGGAGGGCCAGAGAGCTTCCTGGAGGAGGTGACACCGCCCTGAAGGACCAGTTGGAGTTATCTAAGCCAGGGGACATTTGTCAATGTCTAAGGAGATTTTTGGCTGGTAAAATTGGAGGTGGGGAGCAGTTGCTACTGACATCTAGTGGGTAGAGGCCAGGATGTCTGCTAACCACCCTGCAATGCACAGGACATCCCCTCACAAGGCAGAGTGATCAGGCCCCAAATGAAACCAGGGCCGAGGGAAACCCTGGACTAGGCGCAGCAGGGAGAAAGGCATTCTAAGGACTGTGACGGGCTGAGAGGAGCTGCAAGGACCTGGGCCTGTCTGGAAGGAAAGCCAGGTGTGGAGGAGGACTTAGAAATGGGAGTAGAGAAGTTGTCATATACAGAATAATGAAGACCATTGAATGTCCTGTTGAGTTTAGACTTCATCTTAGGATGGAAGGAGGGGCATTAAAACATTAGAAGCAGGGGAGTCACATAGTCAAATATGCTCTTTAGAAACATCGCTCTGGATACTGAATGTATGTGAGATGGAGAGGGGCAGGGCTGGACCCTGGTGGGGAGCTTAAAGTCAGGGGCTTTTCATGCAGGCAGGAGAGAGGCAACCGCTGCATTTCCATGCAAGGGCTTAGTGTCGCTTTGGTTAACTTAGTGCAATGGGATGCAGTTATATAACAGGGGCTTTTTTTTTTTTTTTAATCTATCAAGAGAAAAGCTATAGAGAGAAAAGCATTGGTGAGATGAGGAAACA
This sequence comes from Mormoops blainvillei, assembly GCA_004026545.1. Classification (NCBI taxonomy): domain Eukaryota; kingdom Metazoa; phylum Chordata; class Mammalia; order Chiroptera; family Mormoopidae; genus Mormoops; species Mormoops blainvillei. Next base: position 27,639 of record PVJD01001582.1, on the reverse strand, counting down.
AAGTTCTACATGGCTACCAACGCCCTTTCATTTAAATTACCAACCAGGTCAGCACATTGCATAACAACATGAGCACTCCACTTTTGCTAACCCGAGCAGAATTCTCCAGTAGCCCAAATTCTGATGCTTGGATGGGTGACGGAGGACATCTATGAGATGATGTGTCATCAAGGCAAGTGAGCTGCTTATCTGCACAGCATGGATCCTCCGGGCATTAGAGGTGTTGCTTGACAGGGTGTCGTGGGTCAAACGGTGTCCCTTCCATCCCCCCAAATATGTAGAAGTTTTAACCCCCAGGACCTTAGAATGTGACCTCATTTGGAGATAGAGGCTTTACAGAGCTAACCAAGTTAAAATGGGGTCATTAGGTGGACCCTAATTCGAAATGACTGGTGTCCTTATAAAAGGGGGAAATTGGGAACTAGCGTCAGACATATACAGAGGGAAGATGATGCGAAGGCACATCTGATTTTTAAAAATAGTAAGTACTAATATTTTTATCTGACATAAATGGGAGAGTGCCATCTATAAACCAAGCAATGCCTGAGGCTACCAGAAGCTAAGAGAGGGGTTGGAACAGATTCCTCAGAGCCCTCAGGGGGAACCAGCCCTGTTGACACGTGATTTTGGACTTCCAGTCCAAAATTTCTGATGTTTAAGCCACCCAGTCTGTGGTACTCTGCTACATCGGCCCTAGGAACTAATACATCAGGGTAAACAGAGTGATTGAAAAGGTGGGGTTCCTGGTATATTTCAGCTAAACCCTATGATAGACCCCCTGACAGACCCCCTGACCTCAGTTACACAAACGAGGGGGTAATCGTCATTCAGTCACCACTTTTACCTGAAAACAGGAAGCAGGGGTCCACAAAGTGTGGCCCCCAGGCCGACAGCCTCACCATCACCTGGGAATGCTGATTCTTGGGCTTCCCCGAAGACCCTCTGAATCAGAAACCCCTGGTGATGCTGAAGGACACTCAAGTTTGAGAGCCACTGGCCCAGGTATGTGCCTCCCTGGAGAAGGCAGGCGAACCTTCGCGGGCAAGGTGACACTGGAGATATGACTTGAAGGATGGGCAGACTTTAGGAGGAGCTGGGTGGGGAAGGACGTTTTAGATTGAGCAGAGGTAGGGAACCGGAAGTATGAGACTTATTTAGAGGACACGGGGAAGTCCAGTTTACTCGGGGGGTAGAATATGTGCAGAGGAGCGAGAGAAGGGAAGTACAGACACACAGTGGGAAGTGAAGATGAAGCTAAACATGTTTTGCTCTGCAAGATTTAAAAGCCAGAATGAGATCATACCTAATGGAGCTCCCAAGAAGGAGTTTCAGGACGATTACGATAGGACGGAGCATCAATGGGTAATTTGTGTGTGCGACACTCAAAGTGGTTGCTCCCAGCCTTCGAATCACTGGATGCCCAACCGCTATTTCCCAAAGTGTGGGCTGTGGGCTGGTGGCTCTTGCGATGAATGGAGGGATCACACCAACTCCAGATTCAGTCAGCGGACTCACCGACTTCCTTTTAGAATTTTTTCCCCGTTTTCTAGATTATGTCAAGGAAAAGGTGTTAGGCAGAGGTATCATGTCTCCGGAGCCAGCTTTTTTCTTTTCCTAACAAAATATTGGTAGGTCTCTGGCTGAAAGGTCTTTGGCAGTCTCCTGCCCCAGCTAGAATTCACTAGCATGCTTTTCTATTCATTATGTTTATGTTTATGGCTGCCCTTATGTTATGGTGAATGATGCTGGTGTTTTACTTATGAAAGCTGTGAGTAAAAGTATCTTTCAAAATAAATTTATTTAAGTGACGACTAACTTAACTTTAAAACTATTAAGTTATTAATAAAATGGGTGGTTCACAGATAAAGTAGAAATCACAAAGATGGTTTTTGAATGATGGAAGCTGGGGAATGAAACACCAATGTAGCGTATGCAAAGAAAAATGCAAATGTTAAAAAAAGGAATAAGTGAACGTGAGCAGGGCAAGGTCCAACTGTAGCGGTCTTGGGGCTGGGATAAGTTTATTTTTCATGGAGGACAACTGACAGTTATTTTAGAGTTAATATGACGTGATGTAACAGCAGTACGTGGGTACTATATACACGTATGTGTGTATCTCTCTGTACATGTATATCATTACTGTCTCTCTCTGTTAATACATTCATATATATGTACACACATATACATACATCCCTCTTTATATATTTGCATGTTTGCATGTGTCTATGTATGTGTATGTCTATATATTATATATACATGTATCTACATACATATTTGTATCTCCATATGCATGTATCTGTATGTATATCTACAGGTATGTATGTGTGTATAGACATATATATATATAGTGTGTGTGTGTGTATATGGTGGGAATGTTGGGGATGCTTAAATTTTGGGAATCTTCAAGAATGCAATCTCTTAAATAGATATACCAATTTTCTCCCACCTGAGATTGTTAAAAGACCAGCGAAACCTTTATCTCTTGACCTTGACCATTAGCCAGCAAGTCATGATGATTATTTTCCCCAGAGCCTAGCTCCATCATAGCTGAGCCAGTTTTGACCTGTCCGGGTCACTGACCCAGCCTGAAGGCACAGAAGGAATGGGCCATGTCTCTGGGAGCAATGTGACTTGGCCAGATAGGACGGAGAACTGTCTGCCCTTTATGCCACTAAGCTCAGCTCTCATTGGCAGCCAGCCTCCTTCCTGAAGACAGCCATGTAGGCCAAGGTCCAGGCCTTTCCTATGAGGCTTTCCAGTAGGGGGTCCTTGCTGGTTGTTTGGCCTGGGGTGATAGCCAATAAAATAGAAAATAAAATAAAATAATAAAGTAAAATAGGCAAAAGGTGGGCCTATGATGTGGCAAGGTGGGAGGAGGAAGATGCGTCTCGCCTGCTTTTCTCACAGTTGGCTGCTGGGCTGGACGGGGCTGGAGGACTTGCCTGTTTCAGTGGGCAGTGAACAAGCACGTACTCGGTGCACAGAGGGCTGCTTTGGGAGGGACAGGACAGGGCTCCAGAGAAGGCTGATTACGGCATCCCCTTAATGCTGGTGGCACATGCCTTCATGTAGCCTCTTTCCCCTCCTGGGTTGCGCATGGTATCTTGTTCACTCTTGAATGCCTAGCACCTGGCTTAGCAAAAGCATAGCTTTCATTTCTGAGCATATTACGTTTGCAGTAGATATTATACCATCACCACTCACAGATAGCTTAGAGGGATTAAGAGACTTGCCAAAGGCATGAAACTTGTCAGGGGTAGATTATGGCCCTATTTTAAAGGTCTCCCCAGCCCTCCACTCTCAGTTTCATCCTACCACACAACCCCATTTATTTACATCATTGGCTGTTTTCTTATTCGTTTATGTGTTTAGTGTCTTAGGATCAGTCATCCTTTCCCACTGGGCTCTGAGTTCCTGATGGCAGTGCCCCTGCCTCTTGGGTTCCCCATGGTATCCTGAATATTAGCAGCTCCATTTTAGAGCCAGAACTCCACAATATTTGTTAAGAGTGAATGAATGAGTGAATGAGTGAATGAATGAATGAACAAAGGGTTTGAACCCAGGCCTGTCTGACTAAAGCCTCGCTCTGTAACCTCTGTTCTCTGCAGAATTCCACATGACAGAATCTTGGTAAACGTTGAGGGAAAACTGGCTTGTAGCCCAAGGTTGTCATGACAGGGAGCACCAGATATGTGCACCTGAAAAAGTTCCAAAAACACATCTAACATAGGTTTAAACATATGCCCAGAAGTTCAGGGTGAACTGCACTTGAAATTGCAGACCAGCTGGGGTTTTGGGGGGTGTCCACGGAGCCTGGTGAGTGTGGGGTGTGGGGCATTGCATGGTGATGGGTTCAGAGAGAGGACTCCCTGTTGGGCAAGGACATTGGATATTGTTTTATGTGAGCAGAGGTCTCATGCTAGGAATATCAACTGAGAGTCAGGCAGAACATGTGACTAAACCTCTTCAGGCCTCAGTTTCCTCATTTGTCATTTGAGTGTGGGTTCTACCCTGCTTCAGGGTGTTTCAGAGCATGGACTAAAGTTCGAATGCCTGGGTTCAAACCCTCCATCCACCGCATTCTAGTTGTGTGTCTACTGGAAAGCCCTCTTCCTCCTTCATGCCACAATTTCCTCACCTGCACAGTGGGGATAATGATAGCTCACGAGGGCTGGACATGTTGTTTTATATAAAGCACTTAGAACCCAGAGCAAATGCCCAACTTGCTGGTTTGGTGAGATCTTATAAAATTTGACTTTTAATTGTATAAAAGTCTATTTAAAAAACTTAGCAGAGGTGGTGTTTGGATTAAAGTGTTTCCGTTTCAAAGTCAATGACTAAATAAGAGACCTAGAGGTAGGCAGGCCCAAGTCTTTAAATAACCACTTAATTTCTATTTACAAAGCATCAGCACACATTTTATCTCTTTGGGGCCTCTCATCCCTATGGCTCGGCTATTATTGCCCAAGGTTTAGCAAGCATGTTTGAAAGTAATGTTCCTTTGGTTATTCATTCATGAATTTCTTGAAAGCCTACTATGTGCTGGGCTCGAAGAATAAAGCAGGGAGCAAAGCTATGCTCTCTCTGCTCTCCTGGACCTTCAAGTCTAAAAGGGGGGAAGCACATATGGAAAAAGATATCATCCAAATAAATATACAATACCCTGTAATAAGAACAGAGAGTTCCTGACTCACAATGGTTTGACTTAGAACTTTTCAACCTTACGATGGTATGAAGGCAATATGCATTCAGTAGTAACTGTACTTCAGGTCTTGAATTTTGATCTTTTCCCGCTGGGAAATATGCAATAAGACACTCTGTCGTGACACTGGGCCGTGGCAGTGAGCCAGAGCTCCCAGTCAGCCACGTGAGAACAAGGGTAACTAGCCAGTACGCTACAGTGTATGCACCGTGGTAGTTGATTTTGCCCAGCTGAAGGCTAATGCAAGTGTTCTGAGCACGTTCAAGGTAGGCTGGGCTGAGCTACGACGTTCGGTGGGTTAGGTGTATTAAATGTATTTTCGACTTAGGATATTTTCAGTTTACAGTGGGTTTATGGGGATGTCACCCCATTGCAAGTCAAGGAGCATCTATATTGTGAAAGCGCAAGGAACTATGAGAGCGGGGGGTGGGGTTGACCCATGTGGAAGGTCAGACAACGTTGCCTGAAGACGTGGACTAAAGCTGGGATATGAAAACTAAAAGGGCGCGACTGGGTGAAAAGAGAAGAGTGTTCCAGAAAGTGGGAATAGCTTGGGCAAACCTCGTGGCCAGAGACTCTGTGGCACACATCTGGAAACATGCCAGAGACTCTGGAGCTTGAAGGGTAAGGATAAGGGTGGGCAGGCGCCAGACTGTGCAGGCACTTGCAGGCCACTGTTGGGAGCTGCATCTTTATGTTAAGGGCAGATGGAAGCCACTGAAGATTTCCAGGCCGTGGTGGAGAGGGTGGTGAGCATCACATTTACTGGAAGCATCCTCTGACGACCACATGGAACACCAACTGGAGCCGATGTTCTAGTGGAGGAAGACAGACAGTAGAGACAAGGAAGGGCATATAGACTGTGTCGGAGAGCACTGTGGCCTGGGAAGAAAAACTGAAAGTAGGTGTCTTAGTCCCTTTGGGTTGCTCTAACAAATTGCCCCAGACTGGGTGGTTTAAACAAACATTTAGTTCTCACAGTTCTGGAGCCTGGAAGTCCAAGATCAACGTGTAAGCAAATTTGGTTCCAGGTGAGGATCTATTTTCTGGCTTGCAGATGGCTGTCTTCTTGCTGTAGTGGACAGAGAGAGAGAGAGAGAGATTGCTTTAATATCTTTTCATAAGGGCACTAATCCCGTTCGTGAGGGCTCCACTCTCATGACCTGATTACCTCTCAAAGCCCCCATCTCCTAATACCATACTATTTGGAGTTAGGATTTTAATGTATGAATTTTGGGGGGGATTTGAGGCATTCAATTCATAGCAGTAGGGCAAAGAATAGAAAAATTCAGCTGTTCTTTAGCTAAGAAGGACCTCTTGAAGTACTGATCATTTGAAATGAGAGCAGCAGCTATGTGAATATCTGTGGGAAGAGGAATCAGGGCACAGCAGGTGCAAACGCCTTGAGGTGGGTGCAGGCGCTGTGTGTTTGAAGAGCAGCAAAGCCAATGAGCTGAAGAGAAAGAATAGAGGATGTGTTCAGAGAAGTAGCAGAGGCAGATCATATAAGGCATTTAGTTTTTCTTTTTTAAATCCTCACCCAAGAACATGCTTATTGATTTTAGAGAGAGGCGAAGGGTGGAAGAAAGAGGGGGAGAAAAACATCAACGCGAGAGAGAAGCATCAGTTGGTTGCCTCTTGTACACTCTTTAATCCGGGACCAAATCCACAATCTCGGTGTGTGCCCTGACCGGAAATTGAACCTGGGACCTTTCAGTTGATGAATGATGCTCCAGCAAACTGAGCCACACTGGCCAGGGCAGATCATGAGGGACCCTGAAGGCGATTTTATTCAGGAAGTGACAAGAGGCTATCGGAAAATGGAGAGTGGGGGAAAAAATGTGAGCTGAGTGGCAGAAAGATTCCAGCCTAGGCCTTTGGGGCCAATGCCAGGGTCCCCACTGTTTTCCCAAGTTTTGATTTCTCCCCGGTCTCACCAGTGTTAGTATATTTTTACGTCAGTAGCCAGTATGGCAGAGCCCACCCCCTGAACAACACATGAGACAGAAAACCAAAGAGGCTTTATTTTATTTTTTAACATTGTATTTTATTGATTATGCTATTACAGTCATCCTGATATTTCCCCCTTTGCTCCCCCCACCACAGCATGCCCCACACCCTCAGGCAGTTCCCACACCATTGTCCATGTCCATGGATCATGCGGGTAAGCTCTTTAGCTGCTCCATTTCCTATACTGTACTTTTCATCCCCATGGCTATTCTGTAACTACCTATTTGTACTTCTTAATCCCCTCACCTCTTCACCCATTCCCTCACACCTCCCTCCCATTTGGCAACTATCAAAACACTCTCCACATCCATGATTCTGTCTCTGTTCTTCTTGTTTGCTTAGTTTGTTTTTTAGATTCAATTGTTGCTAGATATGTATTTATTGCCATTTTATTGTTCATAGTTTTCATCTTTTTCTTAAATAAGTCCCTTTAATATTTCATATAATAATGGTTTGGTGATGATGAACTCCTTTAGTGTTTTTTTTGTTTGTTGGTTTTTTCCCATCTGGGAAGCTCTTTATCTGTCCTTTGATTCTAAATGATAGCTTTGCTAGGTACAGCAATCTTGGTTGTATGTCCCTGCTTTTCAGGACTTTGAATATCTCTTGCCAATCCCTTCTAGTCTGCAAAGTTTCTTTTGAGCTGACAGTCTTATGGGAGCTCTCGTGCAGTTAACTAACTTCTTTTCTCTTGCTGCTTTTAAGATTCTCTCTTTATCTTTAACCTTTGGCATTTTAATTATGATGTGTCTTGGAGTGGGTCTCTTAGCATCCATCTTGTTTTGGACTCTCAGTGCATCCTGGAATTACATGTCTATTTCCTTCACCAAATTATGAAAGTTTTCTTTCATTATTTTTTCAAATAGAGTTCCAATTTCTTGCGCTGTCTCTTGTCCTTCTGGCACCCCTATGATGCAAATGTTGGAGTGCTTGAAGTTGCCCCAGAGGCTGCTTACACTAACCTTGTTGTTTTTGGATTCTTTTTTCTTCTTGTTGTTCTGATTAGTTATTTTTTTATTCCTTGTGTTCCAAATCATTGATGTGATTCTTGGCTTTATTCACTCTACTGTTGTTTCCCTATAAATTGTTCTTTATTTAAATGAGTGTATCCTTTGTTTCTGATTGGACCTTTCTTATACTTTGAGGTCCTCACTAAGTTCCTTGAGCATCCTTATAATCAGTGTTTTGAACTCTGCATCTGATACATTGGTTATATCTGTTCTGTTTAGCTCTTTTTCTGGAGTTTTTTTCTGTTCATTCATTTGGGCCATGTTTCTTTGTCTCCTCATTTTGGCAGCGTCCCTGTGTTTGTTTCTATGTATTAGGTAGAGCTGCTTTGACTCTGTGTCTTGGTCATGTGGCCTAATATAGTAGGTGTCCTGTAGGGTCCAGAGGCACAACCTCCCCTATCACCCATGCTAGGTACTCAAGGGGTACCCTTTGTGTGGGCTGAGTACACCCTCCTCTTGTAGTTGAGCCTTGGTTGCTGTTGCAGATCAATGGTAGGGATTTACCCAGTCCAGTCAGCTATAAGGACTGGCTGTGACAATTATCACCAACCTCTAGCCCACATTGAGGAGCAACTGTGCAGGGGCAGGGTGGTGGTGCTCCAATGTGGCCTATAGCTATCTACTGGCTGCGGTGTCCCTGAGGTGCAGGCCAAGGTCAGCCCCACCTGTGTTTTGACCGGGGGCCACCCTGCCTGAGCTATAAAGCAATCTGAGATAGCTGCTACTTGTGCTGGGCTTGGAGATTCCCAGGCAAAGCCAAGCTATGAATCTAGGCTGGCTGCTGCTAGTGATGGGCCTGGGGCTTACTGAGGCCAGCTGTTGCTTGTTTGATAGGATTTAGGAAGTTGTGAAGCATGAGCCATGACCAGCCATTCATATGGAAAACAGTTTGGGTGGGATCATAAGTTGGGTGAGGCTGAGTCTCTGGGTATCTCCAAGATGGGTCAAACAGTGTTAGCCAGGTTGATGGAGACTCAGATATGGCACCAGTCTGCTATTTCTGTAGAGGAGGGGTGTCCCAGGAAATGGACAATGGCCTCTTTGTCTTGCCTTGACGCCAGACACCTCAGCCTCCCCCTGCATGCCACTGGAACCATGGTGCTGGAGCCCAGAGGGAGTGAGTCTGAGTAGGTGAGTCTGTATGTGGGTTCTTTAAGAGGAACTGCTTGGTCCCCTAGGGCATGGGAAATAAAGGAAAGAATAAACAAATGGGATTACATCAAATTAAAAAGCTTCTGCACGCCTAAAGAAAACATCAGCAAAATCAAAAGGGAACCAACCATATGGGAGAACATATTTGCCAGTGTTACCTCAGACAAGGGTTTGATCTCCAAAATATATAAAGAACTCATAGGACTCCACACCAGGAAGATAAACAATCCAATTAAAAAATGGGTAAAGGACATGAACAGACACTTCTCCAAGGACGACATACAGAGGGCCCAGAGGCACATGAAAGGATGCTCAGCATCACTAGCCATTAGAGAGATGCAAATTAAAACCACAATGTGATACCACTTCACACCAGTCAGAATGGCCATCATAAACAAATCCACAAACAACAAGTGCTGGCGAGGTTGTGGAGAAAAGGGAACCCTAGTGCACTGTTGGTGGGAATACAGACTGGTGCAGCCACTGTGGGAAACAGCATGGAATTTCCTCAAAAAATTAAAAATGGATCTGCCTTTTGACCCAGAAGTTCCACTACTGGGATTATACCCTACGAATCCTGAAACACCAATTCAAAAGAACCTATGCACCCCAATGTTCATAGCAGCACAATTTACAATAACCAAGTACTGGAAACAGCCTAAGTGCCCATCAATGAGAGTAGATCAAAAAATGTGGTACATTTACATAGTGGAATACTACACAGCAGAAAGACAGAAGGAACTCCTATCTTTCGTGACAGCATGGGTGGAACTGGAGACTATTATGCTAAGTGAAATAAGCCAGGCAGTGAAAGACAAATACTGTATGATCTCACCTATAAGTAGAGCCTAATCAACAAAACAAACAAAAGAGCCAGAGACACAGAAATAAAGGACAAACTGACAGTGACCACAGGCATGGGGCTGGGGGATCATGGGGAAAAGATGGGAAGGATCAAGTCAAAGAACATGCACGAAGGAACCATGGACAAGGACAGTGAGGTGGAGATTGTCTCTGGGAGCAGGGGCTGGATGGGGCAAGGGAGAGCAATAGGGGGGAAATGGGGACAACTGTAACTGAACAACAATTTTAAAAAAGGAAGTGTGCAAGGAAAGAGATGAAAGAAAAAGCGGAATGGTTTGAGGCTCTAGCATTGTTTTCTACTTACTCAATCCCTGCTGATTTTTGCAGCCAGAAGTTGTGGGGACTTATCTTCCTGGCACTGGAACCCTGGGCTGGGGGGCAAGGTATGGGGCTGGGACTCCTTGCTCCTGAGATAGCCCTCCCTAATTTTTAGTCACCACACCTGGGTGAGGGAGTAGCTGTTCCGTGTCTGTGCCCCTCCCACCAGTCTGGGTGGATGTGGTTTCTTTGATTCCATAGTTGTCAGACTTCCATTCAGCTCAATTTCTGATGGTTCTGAGTGATGGTTGTTCTATATTTTAGTTGTAATTTTGATGTAGTTGTGCGAACAGGTGAGCCATGTCTGCTTATACTGCTATCTTAAAGAAACTTTACTTTAAAAAAAATTTTTGGTAAAAAATTCTAAACTTATTTTTGTTTTTCCCACTGGAATGTAGGAACCTTGAGAGCGGTGACTGTGTTTTGCTCACTGCTGTATCTCTGGTGTCTCTTTTTTCTTTCTTTCTTTCTTTTCTTTATTTTTTTTTTTTTTTTGCAGTTTTACTTAAGTATTTAAAAAAAATTTATTATCCTTTACTTTAAAAATTTTTTTTAATTTAATCATTTTTGTATTTTTTTCCATCACTACTTAGTCCCCTTATGCCCGTCTCCCCCACCACAATCACCCCACTGTTGTCCAGGCCCATGAGTCCTTTAAATAGTCTGAGATTGTAGATATCTGTAACTATTTGCTGAGTAATAGATGATCACCCTGAACTTAAGTTTCTATGTAATGCCCCTTGGCCTGAGAGAAGAGATTCAGCAAAGAAAGAGGAAGGAGAAGATTAGAAAAAAGAGAAAGATGGAGAGGCTCCTTTGTAATTCATCAATATAAAAGCCCAAAAGAGAAAGTCTTGGGCATAAGGCAGAATGCAAGGAGAAAGTACTTGTGACAAAACCTTTCGGTCTGACAATGCCTGGTCCTTGTGTGGGATTTATCCAGGATTCACAGGTGCCAGCTTAATCCCCCATGGCAGAAGAAGGTACAAGCAGGAGATGGAAATTAATACCTGCCTGAATTTCATACCTCCCTCCCGTGGCAATGCAGAGGCCTGAGTACAGCACTGGAGAGAGCAGAGGCCACACCACCTCAGAACCGCACAGGGAAGCAGCATCTCAAGTCTAAATATGGGGATAATGCAATCACATCACCTGCCGGAGCAGAGAAGGTAGAAGGAACCCCAGCATGTATGTATCTGTTATGTTTTCTGCCGGAACTGACAGTAATACTGAGTGACAAGAGAAATGCCATTGTATAACATTTGATTAAAATAAAATTTACCCAAGAATGTGAAGATGACTTGGAAAGTCTCTGAAATGATTTCTTCCTGCCTGCAGTCCATTTCTATCACCAGCAGTAAATGTCTAGGACCCTGTGGCCTCTGTGGAGTTTCTACTTTAACTGGCTGCATTATGGTTAACTGGTTTGCATTATGCAAACGACAAAGAAGCCACTGCATGAATAAGATAGGGAACTTTTTAATCACAGATGAGGCGAGACATATGCTTCATCCTCAAAACAAGTGTCGGGGCATTAACTTTTAAGGGCTGCACTGGGTTTTTCTATTTAATATTTTATTCAGCATTTCTGTCCTCTTTTAAAAAAGCCATTTTTCATTTGAATCTACATGACTAAAGCCTTTGGGAAGATGCGCATCAGACTGGGAAACAGAGTGTTCTCTTTGGGGATTCCCCCTTCTGATTTTCCACAGGCATTGAGCCTCGTGGCCTGGGTTCATGGCCTGCTCAAGCTTTGGGAGGAAAGATGGGGTTGGGAATCTGACATCCCACTGGGTTTGTTTGCAGATTGTCTATGGAAGCTTTCATGCTATAATGGCAGAGTTGGATCATTGTGACAGAGACTGTGTGACCCTGACCCGTAAAGCTGAAAATCCTTGCTCTCTGACTTTTTATAGGAAAATGTTTGCTGACTTCTGACTTAACAATAAAGCATATTTCTTACTCATCCAATGGCTCAGTGCAGGTTAACAAGCAGCTTCCTGTCACGTGGGATTTGAGGACCCAATCTGTACCATCTTGTGTCCCTGTGACCCTGCAATATACCTTAGAGTCTTCTGCAGCCAGGCATTGAAGGGAAGAAGGAGAGAGGAGAAAGTTTCTCACCCCTAAAAAGCTCTGGTTCACTTCCAATTGGTAAGAATTAGTCACATGGCCATACCCAAATGCAAGGAGTGCTGGTAAAGGTAGTCCATGGCTGGGCAGCTGTCTCCTAGCAACAGTACCACACTATTTATATTAAGTCCACGTTTATTTTGGATAGCCATCTCCATCGTGCTCTTTTCCCACTCTGCTGGATGCCTGGCTTTGAATCATCACTCTCATACTTACTGACTGAATCTTTGGAGGAATTTGAACACTCTGTGCCTCAGTTTCCTCATCTTTGAAATGGGCATAACAATAGAACCTGCTTCACAGTGTTGTTGTGAGGAATAAGCAACACCATACACTACATGGAATGCTTGGCACAGATCTGGCATGGGGCAGAGAGGGAACAAGTGCCAGTCGCCAATGACAATGATGGCATTTCCACTGACTCCACAGAAAACCAGAAGCACCTAGGCAACATCCTTTAGAGCACTTTGTAAAAGTCTCCAACCACCCACACTTCTTAGGGGGAAGCTGTGTGGATATGAAAGGCAATGCTTCCTGGAGGATTTACTTAAGCCAAGGCATTGGAGACAGACAGAGGATAGAAAGTGCCCCCTCTCTAAGGCACACAGGTGTCTGCCTGGAACGCCTGGAGGAGGGACAAGACAGGAGGAACACACAGGGAGAGAGCATGCTTGATTCATGGACAACAGCATCTCTTGTTCTATCACTTACTGAGCCAGCATCCCACTTGCTTGTGACAAGTGGTAGGAATGCACCTGAATGGGAAGTGGCAGAGGCATTGGGCCAGCCCTGATTGAAAATGTGCTGACTTCAGCAGCCCCGGTAACATGTCAGCAAGGGCTCCTCATGCCTATTTGGTTTTCTTCCCTGCCCAGAAGCCAAGAAACTTTCCAAAGTGTTCTGTTGATTCTCAGAGCAGCACTAGTTGGTGGTAAGAGCAGGATTTATTGCTCCATTTTGCAGATGGCTAGATAGGATCCCTGAGAGACATGCCAACTTCACATACCTAGTCAATGCAGATGAAAGAATGGCAACCAGACTCCCACGCTGCTGTTGGATGTTGGAGGTTGTTTCTGAGGCAGGCTAGACGAGCAGGCCTTGAAGCATGGAGAGGAGCTTCGTTTTATTCTAACATTGATACATGGGTGTTCTGTCCAGCTGAACTGCTGAACTTGCTGTGAAATCTTGGACAAGTCTCTTTACCTCTCTAGATCTCAGTTTCCTCATCTGTAATATGGATAACTTTTTCGTAAGGTCCCTCACACCTTTGTGCAGATGCCAGGGACTGGGGGAGCTATAAACAACTCATTCTCTCATGCAACAAATTCTATTTGAGAGCCTTCTATCGGCTCTTAGTGATAAGGATACAGCAGTCAACAAAATCGCAAACCTTTTCTCTTATCGTTGGCTACAATCTACGAGGAGGTAAAGCAGATACAGACATACGCAAGTGAAGCACATAATATGTCAGCTGGTGATAAGCACGAGGAAAAAATGAAGCAGGGAAGGGCAAGAGGGAGGATTAGGGTGACGGTGCAACAGGGTTCCAATTTTAAATAGAGCCATCTGAGATGGCTTCACTGAGAAGGAGCCATTTGAGAGCAGACAGGTCCAGCAAAAAGGATGTGGTTCCTCCAGACCCTTGAGGAAGAAGAGCACGGCAAAAGAGGGAACAGCATGTACGAAGGTCTGGGGGTCTTTCCATTTGATATGAAGTATCGGAAAAGAGCTGCTTTCACAGTCCCCTAACTTTTTTTTTTGTTGGGGGCAGGGAAGTGAGAGAAAAAATAGATCAAATTCTTGTTTGACATGTCTCTAATTGAGTGAAGTTAGTGGTTTTTCCCAGGGCCCTTGTTAAGAGCTGTCACGGCCCCCGTCTGCTGGCAGTGTTCTTTCTGCGTCCTCTGCAGTCCCTCCCAGCTTGACTGTGCAGCTGAACAAAGCATCTCCAGGTTCTCCAGTTGAAAGAAAGGAAGAGTTAGAGATGCATCCTAATATTGTTCTTGGATCAGAGGGAACAGTGATCTGAAGATTGAATATAGAAGTATTATTGTTTTTTTTCTAAGTGTCCTGGAAAAATCTCTCTGACTATGTTGGGTACATTGCATAGACCACATTTATATTCAGGGAAAAAGATGGGAAGGAAATCTACTCAAATAACAATAATAAATAATAGCAAAAACTTTCCTGTATATTAATGCACAATACATTAAGCATTTCTTGCTTGAAGAAGTTGAGGTTCAGGAAGGTGAAGTGACTTGCTCCAAGCGATTCAATTCAATTAGTGAGACCATGAGTCTGGATTTGAGTTCAGCTTTCAACCACTAAGAAGTCCTGTGCTAGTGGTTGCCACTGGATGAGGAATTCTGGAAATCTTCTTGGCAACCTTCTGCTTGTGACTGTTTTTTTCCCCTGTGGTGAGTGTACAGAGCCTCTAAAACCAAGAAGAAGGCTGGCCTGAGAAGAGTGATGATGTAGAGCCACATAGCATTGTGGGGTTTTGTTTGTTTGTTTGCTTGTTTGTTTGTTTTACTTGACTCTGGCTGCCAAGCTTGCTTTGCCTGACTTGCTCAAGCCTCTTGTCTTTCTTTTTCATTTGGAGGAAACTTCCACTGCCTCAAATACATAACGTCATTGCAGCCCTGTCCAAAGCCCTGGTCTGGAAGTCTCCAGGGTTTGCAGCAAGATTTCTCTGAGGCAATGCTGTATCTCCACCTGTGCGCCTTTGCATCCCCTAGCCTGCCTCTCACTGTCAGGTGACACACCCGGGGAGTGGCTCTTGCCAGTACCCTTGAGTGGACCCTGCCCAATAGGCTATTTCTGTGTCTCTATTTTCATCCCTGGGGTAAATTTTTATTTTCCTGGAATCAAATTAGAAGGCACTGTGTCCTCCTTACTTAAACACATTCCAGAAGTCCTGCTGCTTCCCCAATCTGGCAAGTTTGAACACCTTTTGTCAAAACGTGGGGCCATGAGTTTTCTATAAACATGAAAGTTTTATGATTTGCCTGCACCGCTGATAATTTCCTCTCCTCATTAGCCCCTCTAATCTCTCTGCCACATCCCTCAGTTTTCTCCTTCACTCACTCCTCCCTTTTTTTCTCTCCTCTCTTCTCCATCTTTTGCCAGTTCTGCCTCTATTCCTCTCTCCGCATCATCTCATCTTTTTCTCTTCCTCCTTTCTGGTTCTCTCATCCACAGCCTTTGGCCTCCCCAGCCTCTCTCCACCTCTACTGTTACCTCCTTCTCATTCACTCTTGGATTATTTTGCTGGAAGCTGTGTTTGAATTAAAAGCTTATTTCATTTCCTCAAAAAAATGAGCAACCAACGAACCAACAAAATAGCTATTCTGTGTCTACAAGTGGTCTCTTTTGCCACTCAGTGACTCTTACTGGACATAAAATACTAGCGAAGCAGTGGGAAAGCTATTGCGCCTGCCTCGTCAATGAGCGGTGAGTTGGGGGTTGTGCTTGAACATGGGCCTTCCTGGTATTGTTTAGGCTTCTCATCTTGATCCTATTCTGACTCCATGGCTTGAATGGGATTGCAAAATAAGAGTCTCTGAAAGGAAGGCCCACTATGGTTATGTGATTTTCAATAGGCAATAGGAGACGGAAGAGATGGTGAGGACATAGGCTAGCTACAACTGAAATGCATCTTTGCTCAGAACTCTATGTGGCACCAATAAGGTCTTCACAATAGTGTATAATGAGCCCCAGATCCAAATGACCTGGTGGATATCTGATGGGAGTTTGATGGGCTTAATTTGAACTCTTGTCTATGCTGGGAAAAGCCAGGATGCCATGGTGGTTGAGAACATGTCTTTGGGTTCCAATTCTGGCTCTGATGGCCAGCTCTGTGACCTTGAGTGAGTCATTTAACCTCTCCAAGCCCCATCTTCCCTTCTGAACAATGGGCACCAGGGCAGCTTCAAATGAGTGGATCAAAAGGCACAATGTGCAAAGTGCCTGGCATGAGGCACATGCTTAATAAATATTTGTCATCTTTGCTTTCACTGTTTTGGGACCTCATTTTTACTGCATGTAAAATGACACCAATGACCAATTGCCAGGTCTGTTGGGGGATTAGTTGGGACACCATAAGTCAAAGACCTTTCTGGAAGACCTATGGAAATGTGCAGATTTGTTATCATTCATATTATTTCTGTCTGCATATTCAACTAGCAAGACAATAATGCCCATTTATAGCAACATACTCTGATAACTTTCATCTCATGCCAGGTCATTGAACCAGGGCAAGAGGAAATACCAGAAGACTCTCTGGTATTATAATTCCATGATACTTTTTTCTTTTATCAATAGTTGTTAAGGACTTTTAATTCTCACCATCAGTGGTAATAGTTGAAAGTGGGCTCTTGTTGGTGTTCAAATCCTGGTATGTCATTTTACTTGTTTTAAGATCTGTGACAGATTATTAAACAAATCTCGGCCTTATTTTCCTCATCTATAAAGTTGTAATCATAATGCTAACTTGGAAGATTCATTATGCCAACCATACTTATATGCACCTAGATACACACAGACACAAGCACTATAGGAATTAACATAGACCATGTGATAACTAACCAGTATTCTACTTGGCTTCCGGTGGCAGCTACAGAGCCACTGCCTTAGTTGGTTGAATTACTCCATAAAGGAAATCTTTATTCTCTAGCAGTGGAATGCAGCTGGAATACTAGGAGCAGCTGGTGGTCATCGTTTTGTTTGTTTACAATGTGGTATGAAGTTAGTCTGGGAGAACTCAGTTGGAATCTACTGTCTCAATGTCTGGTGGTTGTTCATTCCAATCTGGTGGCAGATTGTTGAGGTGAGAACCCTGGCTTCACCACTTACCAAATGTTGGGGCATTGGGCCAACTTCGTGGGCCTCATTTTTCTTTTCTCTGAAATGGGAATAACAATAGATCTTACCTGATAGGGTCATCTGGGTGGGCAGAATCTGACACCGCAGGTGCTCAGTAAATGCTGACCATCAATTTGGTGAGTTTGTTCACTTGCTTTTTGGTACATCTCCCCCATAAGACTCTAAGCTCCATAAGTGTAGGGGATCATCTATTCTATTCATGATGTTGTCTCCAACACCTAGTCCAGTGCCTAAAACATAGTAGGTGCTCACTAAATGTGCTGAATGGATTCATGCTTGATCAGTCTGTTCATTCAATCTGTCATTCAGTGCTTAGGTCCTGTGACTGCCTTAGAGCTGGAAAGGCACAGGTTTCCTAGAGAACCCAACTCCGGTCTTCCTTCTCGCACCCACCTAGTGGCCGGCCCCCAAAAGCTGGGGGTATGCTTTGGTGGGGGTTCTGGCAGCCACCTGCCCTCTGGAAGGACTTCTTCCAGAGCCCAGCCGGCTGAATTGCAGCCAATTAGTACTGATTAGATGTTAATGAGGCTAAAGCTGCTTGGTAAGCTGTTTAGCACATACTGTGAGGTGAGAGGGAGCAGCCCATGGGCAGTAGTGGCATCGTGCACAAGCTGCAAAAGTGCAAGAGGCCTGACCGAGATCTGCAGTAGCACAGTGATGTGTCCAGACTCTGCAGCTGTGGTCCTTTGTGCTGGGGCTGACACAGATAGGGTCCCTGGCAGGAGAGTGAAAGGGTAATAATGACATTATTATTATATTAAAGTAATACTACTTCGTGAGCACTTAACCAGGGCCAAGCACCATTCATGGTGCCTTATATGTACTTAATTTCATTTCATCCTTACGCCATTATGGGTTACACCCCTCATGGGTTATTTACCTTCATGTTGCTGCTGAGACTGGACCACTTAATTCATTCACTTTCTTTCATGTGTCAAGTAAGCACGTGCGACATCTTGGCTACAGAGTCCATGTTCTTCTTGGTTATTCAGAAACTCAACATGGCAAATTCTAGTCTTACATTATTGACCACCTACTGTGTGCCCTATCATGAAGCTCCCACCATATGCTTAAATCATAACATACAGAACTTCAATTTTATATTTTTTAATCACCTATACTCTGAAAGGTGTTTTCTATGTAATTAACTTCTGGACTCATTGGAAAACTAACACAGGGCAGATATGAGGACTCCCACTTTTCGGACGAGAAAACTGAATCCAAAGAGCTTCAGAGAGTGTGTGCAAGTGCATGCAGCTAATGCAGGACAGAGCCTGGGCCTGGGCAGAAGTTCACCTGACTTCAAGGCTGCTCCCTTATCACTACACCGTGCTTCTGAAACAACAGAAGTCGTGAGGTCGGTTTTTTAAAAAATAATTAATTCTTCAGTGTCAGATACCTTTGTAAAATATGATAAAAAGTTACTAGAAGTGATTCTATATTTGGACATTACAGCAGTACCAAAATTACTATAAAAGTTTCTAAACACTTACTGTCCATCTCTGTACTGATCTTGTCATGGGCGCATAACGAGCAGGTCCATAGGCCCCACACTTTGTGTAGCCCTGCGCTGCCTCTCCGCTATGTCTTTTTCTTGCCCAAGGTCTCCCAGCCCTGCGTGCACATTTGCATCTTCAGAGGCTTCTTGATTTGATTGTTCTGGACTGGGGCCCAGACACCTGAATTTTTTTTTTTTTAGATTTTTTAAATTTAATTTTTAGACAGAGGGGAAGGGAGGGAGAAAGAGAATCATCAATGTGTGGTTGCCTCTCACGCGCCCCCTACTGGGGAACTGGCCTGCAATCCAGGCATGTGTCCCAACTGGGGAATCGAACCTGTGACCCTTTGGGTCACAGGCCAATGCTCAGTCCACGGAGCTACACCAGCCAGGGCTGAATTTTTAAAAAGTACCCCATGTGGTCTAACATGTGGCCATGGTAGAGATGGTCTTTGGAGTGTTTATGCCCATTATTTCACTTGAAATTGTTCTTTAAAGGAGGCAGATTGGGATTACATTCCGCACCACTCCCCACCCCCCTTTTCCCCATTTCTTATAGACAGGGAAGCTGAGCGCCACGGACACAGAGTTTGTTATGGAGCCAGATCTAGCTAGTGTCTCGAGTTTCAGCTAAGGGTTCTTCCTGTTCTTCTGGTACTGCAGAGAAAGCCCCTTCCTTCCTACAGGATTCAGGAAGCCCCTCTGCTTAATTACAAGCCTGCTTTAATGAGTCTCATCATGCATTTTTAAGACCCTTGGTTGAATAGCGGAAAAGTAGAAGGAGTGAGGAAACAGATACCAAGGCAGGAAGAAAAGACCTGAGCAGCCCGTGTAGACCGGAACTGCATTCGAATCGTAAAGGAAGTTAGTGTGCATCCTCGGGGACTTGCAGAGAAGTAGGGCGTGGACCAGCCAGCTTGCTAAGACCTCCTCCCAGCTGCAAGGTTTTGTGATTCCAGCGTCACTGAGCTCGGCAGGCTGGGTGGCATGAACCTGCTTTTTTTACTCTTTGTTTATGAACTATCTCCAACATGTAGAAAGGTACAGAGAGCTGACTGGCTTGTCTCCTAGAATGAACATTTTACCCAAGTTTCTGTCCCAAAGTTGAGCTCATTAAAAAGTTTTCTTTATGATCAGAGACTAAGTGTTCTGAACCAAACCACCCATGGGAAAAAGTACAATTTTGTGACTTTAGATCATGAGCAATGAGCTTCAGAACCTTTTCATTTTGGAGGGGTAATTTCTAATCGGTTTGGAAGTCAGTGTAACGTAAAGTCAGGGGCCACTACACCTGAGGCTCTAGTTCTAAATCCTGTCCTGGCAGGGTTGAAATCGGCCAGGCTACAATTTCAGAAGAAAGCATTCACCAAGCATATGAGCAGCAAAAAGAGGAATTTGGGGTGTGGGGTGAGGGTGGTTTAATCCACCTGAGAACAAACTGTGCCCTTGCCTTGGGTAGATAAGATATTTATGTACAAATAATGCTAATTTTATCTTTAAAATGTGCTTCCAGATTTCTGCTTAGAAAGGCTGTTTTAGCATTCTTTGAAATGCCTTGCAGATTTTACCTTTTCCTCACTACCATCCTTATGACAGTCTACAAGTTCCGTCCAAAAGGTATCCAGCCATGTAATATGAAAAATAGAGGAATTTACTGAAGGAGCTATAAGAAACATTGTACATAGGACAATGACACCTCGGTCTCCTTCAAAGTAGGAACCTTGGAACCTCATGCAGTTCTCCCAGTCATCATCAACTGCTCCATTACATTTTTTTGAATCTCCTCAACAGTCTGAAATCTCTTCCCTTTCAAAGGTGATTTTAGTTTAGGGAAAAGCCAGAAATCACAGGGCACCAAATCTGGGCTGTAGGGGGGGCTGAGTCACCTAGGTGATTTGATGTTTCACCAAAAACTCTGCCCTAGGTGTGATGCATGAGCAGACACGTTGCTGTGATGAAGCTGCCAATCACCAGCAGCCCATAGCTGCAGCCTTCTGAACCACCTGAATAGTTTCCGTGGAGGGATGTTCAAGCTTAACGCAAAGATTGATGCAGATTCATTGTTCTACTCGCTCAATCATTTTGATTATGATAGCCACGCAGTACACATGCTCACTCAATGGCGTCTACTACCCCCACTGACTAGTACAGTGAAGTCTTCATTGTTCACACATGTGCATTCCAGTCCACTCTCCTTGGCTGCCAGGTTACGTGGATGTGGTGCAAACCATTCTTGTTATATTAACCGTGGCTGGACTTTTTCTGGACAGACCTTGTTGTATGCCACTTATGGTGCTCCTGCCCTGTTTGCCAGATAGTGATGTATTGCTTTACGTGCAAAATCTGACTCTAGTCCTTTACGATCTAATGATAATGATGATGATAGCAATGATTATAGAATGATCATAAACAACTCTCAGATATAGAACACTTGTCATATGCGTTGTGCTGCATGTCTGATTCACCTGCACTATCGCATTTTATTCTCATACCTGCCACACAGGAAGGTACTGTTAGTGTCCCCGTTTTACCAAAAAGATGCCAGCAGTGGGGTGATCCCCCTTTTATTGATGGGGTAGCTGAGGCATAAGGAGATCCGGCAATATGCTCAGAAGTTTAAATAGGATCCAGGTCTTTCTTACAGATCTCACCTTCCTTGGACTTTATCAGAGAAAGGATCATCTTTGCCTCATTGAGTCTTATTAAAAACATGTTTTCTGGGGGGAAAAAAGAATTTTCTTTTTCCTTGGGGCTTGCAGGGACTTGGGAGAAAACGTAAGGTCCAAGCAATACCAATCACAGCCCAGGTCTGGAGCCATAACTCCGGGTGTACTCTCATTTAGGACAACCAGGGCTTCCAAGGTGCCTGTGATTCTGAGTCTGGGATCTAGACTGTCACAGCAGTCTTGAGCTGAGAGGCAGGTTTCTTTCTGTCCTTCTTCATAGACAAGCAGAACTGGGGTTCACTTTGTATTTGAATGAATGCAAAGACAGGCATGCCAAACCAAATGCCTGCTATGGACACCAGGACAGTCACCTCCCTGGCTGGAATTCCTCTCCTGCAGCCTCGGTCATAGGTGGACCAGAGGCTCCCCTCTCCCTCTTCAAAAGTGTCTCCTCTCTGAACAACCTGAGACAGCCTCCCCGACCCTCTCACCTGTCTCCAGGCAGGTCTGCCACAGGGCGGAGCTGAGATCCAGGCCGCTGCAGGGCATAAGCAGGGCGTAAATGCTGGCTGTTCCTTTTCACATTTTGATGAGCTGCTCTTCAGGGGCTGCCAGGACTGCCAAGGTCAAATGCAGTGGGATTGCTGCCCCTGTGTATGCCTTCTGGTGCTACCTGGCAAACCCCACCTTCTCTTTGGACTCTTCCTGGAAAATACCAGGCTTTTTTCTCACCCTGATCAGAATTCTTATAAAACCCATTGTTTCTTTTAACAAGCACTTCCTCATGTATTGTCTTATGGTTTTGTACTTGAAATAATCCACATGTGTTTGGTTTGCCTTCCAAACTAGACTAAATGCCTTCAGGTCATGCCTCATTTTAATAATTTACTTCTTTAAAACAGTCAGCTTACCTTTTTATTTTTCTAATGATAAAAAAATATATGTGTGGTAGAAAAATGTGAAAGAAACATATTAGGGCTAGGACTATGGTGTGCTAGTGAAGGCACTTACCTTGAGTACAAAAATCAAGGGGCACTAAAAACTCAGTGATCAAGGTAAATATTATTTTATTGCAATATTTTAAAAAATTAATGCAAAAAATGACATGATGAACAATATATTGATTTTAAATGAAGAGCTGGGACTAGGGTGACAAGAGAGCCAGGATGAGAGGCAAGTGCAGGGTTGGATCTGTCTTTATTTCAAACTTTGATATCTCTTTCACCATAGATTTTTTGCATTGACTTTGACTTATGAAAATATTGCATTGAATATTCCTTATCTTTTATCACTGAGTCTTTGACACCCTCTTAAATTTTGCACCCAAACAAGAGTGTCATTTGCCTCACCCTGGTCCAAGCCCTGGTAATAATGACCAGTGTTTAACACTAAGCACTTGCTGTGTCCCAGGCTTGTTCTCATGTCCTGTAGGTGTACAGTCCTCACAACAACTCCATGAACCAGAACTGTTATTGTCCCGTCACATTTCTCAGAGCAACTGAGACTCCAGTAACTTGCTACTTAATGCAGCTCAAAACAGGCAGAACCGAGATGCTAATGCTGTTTTGCTCTAGAACATGCACTTGGGTTACAATACCCTGTGCAGAAATAATTTCCAGACCTGCCTTCGCTCATTACTCCCCAGGTAGCCTCCCCTGACCCCCAGACTCATCGGGTGCCCCATGATGACACCATCGTAGCACACACAATGGTGTGCGATTATTATCTATTTACTTGTCCATCTTCTTCATGAGGCCTCTGAAAAGTGGCTATCTCCTTATCATCCCATGGGTATTTTGTGACCTAAAATGGAAAGGTTCCTAGGCTGCTTTGGACTTGCTTACCTGCTCATGATGGCTCTGGATTCAGTCTCATTTTCCCTAGTAGAAACATGCTTCCTGGTGGACAGAAAGAGGCCCAATGGCATCTTATCCTTTAGTTGGTAATCACAGTCTTTCTCTGCATTTGTGCTCATCCATCATGGCCCATTAAGCAGCAGTGGCCTGGAGCCCTTTTCCAGAATGACTGATGATATTCGAAGACTTGGCAGAGGAGGGGCTGGAGGCTCGTCTTGCGTGCCAGCGCTACCGTGCCGCCCGGTGCGAGTAACAGCGGTGGGGTCAGGGTTGGTCCTGGTCAAGTCAGAGATGCCTTAGCCCATGTTGCTTTAACATGGAGGAACAACGTAATCACCCAAAGCGGGAGAGAAACATTGCAAAACCTCAACTCAATGAAACTCCTGGCCTCTCGGTTATCCATTCATCCTCCAGTGGCTATGCAAGACACTGGAGGTTCAGCCACGATCAAGAAGGACAAGGCTCCTTGTAAGACACATGACTGGGTAAGTGTATCGCGCCACTAGAGTGGGTCGTGACTGGCAAGTAGCTGCAGTTCCTTAGAAATACTACCATGCAGGGCATCATGCGGCAATTGTTCTTTCCTTTTCCATGTGTTAATCTGAAAATAAAAGGCCAAAGTGAGAGACAACAAGCATCTATTTGAGATCAAAAAAAGAATAGCTATTTCAGAAGCACTGATTCAGGCAGAAACCCAAATAGTGTTTCCATTAGGAGATGAAGGCGGTGGGCATTTACGAGAGGGGAAGAGGAGCAGTCGCATCAGTAGCAGGGAGGCGTTTCTATTGGTGCAAACAAGCTAACATAGTGATGCTAATTCTAAACAATGTTTTTGACTTTAAGTCTGGTAGCGATCAGTCCAGCGGTCATAATATCTGCTTTTTTGTTATCTTTGCAAACAGTTCTTTGGGGTATAACATTGCCTTAGGTCCAGTCCAAAGGTTATTTTGCCCTGTTTTAACATTCCAAGGTTTGGGGCCTATGATGTGCAAGGCAGGTCCTCTGGGATGGCAGCTCCAGCCCATTTTAAAGCAGCTTTGTATATATATTTTTAACACATGAATGCGTGGAAATCGAGTGTGCATGAAGTTGATGTCCTATCCTATCCTGTCTCAGCTGTGTGCTGAGAGTTGTCTGGGGTGACAGAGGAACACTCGCCATGAGAAGCCCACAGTACAGTTGGGAAACTAAACAAATCTCAGATTTTCAAGGTGTCTTTCCTGACCGCCCCCCACCCCATTCTGGGCAGAGTTAGTTCCCCTCCTCTGTGCCCCCAGATCCACCTGGGCTTCCTTCGCCCAGGGGATGCCCACCCTGTTGTTGAGGGAGAGTCTGCTTGGGTGTCCATTGCCCACACTGACCAGGAGCTCCCTCAGTGCAGGGGCTGAGCTGCCCCCTGCACTTGCCAGAGCCTGGTAAATATTACGCACTTAGTAACTGTTTGTCAAAGAAATGCAGTGATTGGATGATTGAACAGATAAAAGTGCTTAGGAGTAAGCTGATGCAGCATGGTTAAATGAATACAAATTAATCTAGCACAAACCGTATATGTAAGGGCAAAGGGATTTTTCAAACATAAGTATACTCAGAAATTTGAAGTGCTCTCACAATCAGGAAGTCGTTTTCTTTTCTTTTCTTTTTTTTCTTTTTTCTTTTTTTCGCTTGAGCAAGCTGGTCATTGTATCACTGACTCGAGAGTGCCATATTTTGCTGTGTATAATATGCTCCCATGTATAGTGTGCACCCACTTTTTTGGCTCAAACTTTCAGGAAAAACATCTTCCATTTTAATTTTTTAATTCAATTTTTTATTTACTTACATTTAGAAACAAAACCGATTATTGTATTCCAAGGTATTATTTTGCATACAGATTTTGTTATTATTGTCTAGAGTTACACTTCTAGTGCATAAATAGAAATAAAAGAATTTAAAAAGTTATATAGATACAAAATTAGTACTACCCATGTATAATGTGCATCCTTATTTTCCCTCAAAAATTTGGGCGAACAGTGTGCATTATACGCAGCAAAATACAGTAATTCACCTGGTTCTGGATGCAGGTCTCTAGCGGTATGTCACAGGTCTCTGTACCTCTGTACTTGGGCCTGTTCTTTGTTACCTTACCTGGCAAAAAGGGCCATTAGAAGTAACAGGGATGATGATGTGGACATCTTTGGGGGCCATCATTCTGTCTGTCCCACATAGCCACCCCTTTAAACTCCACTGAATGTGTTTGTATATTTCCTCTATCTGTTTCTCCACTGTAGACATTTGTTTTTGTGAACCTTAGATTAAATGGCTTGGCTAGTTAAGATTGAAAAATGAGTCACTGGTAGGTTTCAGGGATGCTCTGAAAAAGCCCGCTCCTATAAGAGCAGGAAGGAGGCCTTTCTAGCAACCGAGGAAGCAGGCTCTGATGGGCAGTGACTTCAGCAGACATAAGTCTGGGGGAATCAGTCCCACTTTGTGTTTTTCCCCTTGAGATGTGGATTCTTGGAGTAATGAGTCTAATTGATTGACCTGGGTTTCACCTTAACCTGGGGAGAGCATGAACCTTGACTGATGCCCTGACCAATGTGATAGGAAAGCAGTGATACCCAAAAAGAAATAGGATGTTATGACTAGTAGAAGAAGGGTTGGATACTGACGTCAGCAGTACCTTTCTACTTGAACTGATTTTTAGAATTGAGACCTAGGTGATTCTGTAGGCTTCTTAGCATCTTACTAAGTACTTAAGGGTGAATTGGGGGTGTGGAATAGTGATGAGAGCTGCTAATGAGGTGAATGAACTTGGCGACTCCATTTTTCTCTCTGAGCTTCAATTCCTCTTCTTCAAACAAAGAAGGGCAGCTCAGGGCATCTCTAAGTTCCCTCTCCTCTCCAAACCCGGAATTCTATGTAGCCTAAGTACCTGGGCCGATAATCTTAGCATTTAAAAATTGAGTTTTTCATTTACCTGCAATAAATGTTAAGAACCGTCTTCAAAGTAGAGGCACAAATATTTCCCAGTAACTTCAAATTGATTCATAAATCAGAAAAAGTGGGTTCAGGTAGGTATTCCCTACTTGCTTGTAGGGTAACAGTTGCTAAGCTAGAATATGCCACTGATGGTTGGGTACAATGGGATGGCCATGGATTGGAGTGACATGTCATGGAAACAAATACTACAGTGATAACCCAGCAAGCCCGAAACTCGAGTGCATGGGGCTGCCATCTTGCACAACTCCTGTGTGGGGAGGTGGACTGTGCTCATGAGATACAACATAAAGGCTTCCTCTGCAGTTGTACAAAGTGGCAGTCCTGGCTGAGAAACCAGTGCAGTATGAGTACACGGCATCCCAAGAGAGACAAGGTTAGACCCTTGTCTACCTGGGCAGGGACCTGGGGCCCAAGGTCTGTTGTTTCAGTTAGTCATCACTCATTGATGCTGCACATCTATGGTATGCATAGATAGATAATAATGTTTTTATTTATTGAAAGCCTACAAAGTGCTAGGAACTATGTTAGATAATTCCTACACATTATCTCCTTTAATGTTACAATAATTTTCAGAGGTAGGCACTATTGTTAATCCTTTCAAGACTAAAATTCTCTCTTGTCTTTGGAACAAGCTCCATTTTTTAAAGTTCTGGAGGACTCGGAAAAATAAGGATGTGGGGATTTGCCTAGGTAGGGATTATTCTTGCATAAGCACATAGAGTAATTTAAAAAGCTAGATAAACATGCCGAATGGAAAAGCTAGGTAATTAATATTAAAAGTAAAGATACTAACCAAGTAGGCTTCGTTTTTTATCTGCCTTTTACAGACTGGAGGATGGAGGCTCAGAGATGGTCTTCAGCGTGCCCCAGGGCATAAAGCTAGGAAGTAGAGAGCAGGAATTCGAACCGAGTTCAAAGCCATGAGTGTTTGCTCGGGGACTGGCTGCCCACTCATAGAGCAGGGGGGACAAGGCTCGGTGCTGGCCCGAGATAAGTGGCTGCTCCATGCCACTCGGGAACCTCAGGTTCTGTCTCTGTGCACGTTTGGCTGTCATCCCACCTGGTTCTACCTCTTGCTCATCTCCGTCCCACATGACCTCTCCCTGCTGAGATAGCCACTGGCCACGTGACCTAGCTACCTGGACGCCTTTCTGTTCTGTGCTGGAACAGTACATTGGTTTTCATTTCCTGCAGGAAAGATCAGGTTGGCAGGTTTGTTCATTGGGAGGAGGCACTCAGGACACTGAAGGTGACAATGGGATTGGCCTTTTGCAATCATGCTTGCATAGTGAATTGAGTGCAGGTAAGAAAGTCCCATGAGGATCACCTGTGGCAGGTGCACTGATGAGCTGAGGCGCAGAATCCATTGCACCTCACCCTGCCCAGGTCTCTCCCTGTTCCCACCGGCCTCTCCTGATCAGTGTCTAGGAATTGTGCTGTCTTTGGTGATTGAGTTCAATCACAAATAAAAGGCCACTGCTGGTTTCAAGCTGAGCATACCTTTCTACAGCATGTCACTGTCACCTGCATGCTTTTCATTTAGGAGAATTCTACCTCCTCTTAACTC